>JAVSIQ010000217.1:0-114126 GCA_038502775.1 Hippodamia convergens
GGGGGCTGCAGCCCCTTGGCTCCCACCCCTGGGTGCGCTGTTGCTAACAAATATTGGAAAAATCCTCGATATTTCTGACATTTTCATTATTATATATCTAAATGATAAAAAGCCAATTTGAAAATATACTATGTTGATTGATAAAGCCATGACAAATGAGGTGTATGTGAATACTGAATAATATTTTCATTTAGTTTTTAAATTATCGGGGTGAAGTGTAGAGTATATTCCAAGACGAACAAATCTGTAAATATAAAAATGAATTGCTGTGCGTTAGGTATGCTAAAACTTGAAAACGGCTGGACCAATCTGGCTAATTTTGGTCTTGACTCATTCGTGGAATTCCAGGAAGGTTTAAAAGGTTAGAAAATATAAAAATACAAGGTATTCAATATGGTCTTTCCTTAGAAATTAAACATCTATGTTTAAACATCTATTTCTCGATTTCAATAATTTCTTCAAGTGAGGACGACGCAAAGTTTTCACAAAACACCAATATTACGTACGTCCTCTTTTTGCAGTGGATCGTTTGTAATAGATACAACTTACCTCAAAGTGCGCGCGAACTTTTTTGTCAACTGGATTAATTTCAATTTGCGATGCCGGGAAGAAGAAGACCTGATATAAGAAACCGCGTCACAGGAGGGCCCCTGCATTGAGGGGGTTGACTGATTATTTGATTATAGGAATATAGTTTCAGTAATTTAGGTATAGGACGTATATATGCGAAAAGTGAGGGAAATACGAGGGGAAATACAATTGAATTTTGTAGGCGGTGTTGCAATCAGGATCTAGGATTATTCAAGATTTTTCGTGTTTGAAGATAATATTGGACTAATAATAATAACAATAACTTTAATAGCCGATTGATTATATTTATCTGATCTGGGGTTTTAGAAATCCATTTTTCAATCAAAATGAAATATGAGAATAATAAAAATATATTTTTGACATTCGGTGTTGTGAGTCATCAGCAAATAGGTAATACTGGTACTTGCTTGAATACCCAGTGATTCGAAAACAAGATATTATGTTCATAAGGATTAGTTTATTATTATTCTAGAGGGGTTCATACACGTGGCTTTTCCGTCGCCTGTCAAAGTTACCCACTTCTTTTTCCTACAGCGTCCTCGAGGAGCAGTCAATTTCTAGAACGTGTGACTAACACGAACTTTTCTTTCAATTTCAATAGTTTCAAGTTCGCTGATCTAATCCATAATCTAATCTAAAGTTACGTCAATAAGGGCCGGTTCTACTTCAAATTCTAGACAAAGTAGATTTTCAGACTTTCATGAGTTTATGGTATAGTGTCTTTGCGGATAAATCACGAAAACTACTTTTCAGTCAAAAAGGCAATATCAAGTAAATTGAACAGGCTTCTTGTTCTGACGATTTCTCTTCAAATTGAATAATAAATCAATTGAAGTGTAAGATATTTTTCCTCGCTTTCTGATTTGAACTCTTAAACGGTAGGTATACTCAAAGTTCCAGTAACGTCCATTATAATTAATGATTCATTATTATCTCAATCCACCATTAAACAAGGTATCTATGACTACCACCAGTGGAATTTCCTATTGAATGTAAGAATTACATTTTAATAAGTCATTAAATTTTAATGAACCGTCCTTGAACTGAATGTTAGACCCCTTCAAGGATATTTTTTTCGAAATAATTTGATGAACCTATGTGAAAACAAACCGTATTTTCATTCCTGAAAGACAGTTTTTCGGAATCAATAACGTTTCTCACGTATGTTTTTTGCAGGTGTGCGTAACGGTTTTTTTGCGAGGAAGAACGTCCATTATTGGGGACAACTTTCTCTCCCTCGTGTTCACGTATTTGACATATGCCCTGATGCCAATTAGGCTGAAAAGACGCTCTGCTGGCCGGGATGGTCCTAGCTCTGTCACAAATGATGTTAGTTTATTATGCTGGTTATTTGGTTGCGATCCCGGAGGTAAGTTAATTTTCCCTTTATCTTCCACAATTACTGGCGTGTTTTTCGAATCCGCTTTGCCATGGTTCACTCACCGTAAATGAGGGACTAACCTGTCCATCTGTCGCATCGTACTCTTTTCTTCATGTCACCAGGCGGGATCAGTTTAATCGAATTAGAGGGAAGTTTCAATTATGGCACTTCACAACAAACTTATCAGAAAACATTTAATACCTGAATATTTTCCACACGTTACATGATCTATGATCTTTCACTCTCTTGTAATTCAGAGATGAATGATTGTGAGGGTTATGTATTGAAATCGGATCTTTTCGATTTCCTTCATCGAGTAATTAAAAAAGAAAACCAACAAAAAACAAGAGGTGAATTCAAGATTATTTCTATAGCCGTGAAAGTAAAGAAATTAGAGTTAATGTGGAAATTTTTCTACATATAACTCCAATGTGTATTCGATAAGATGCTTTATATATAGGATATTTTAGTGGTATACAAAGAGCCTTCTCAATATTTATCATTAAAATAATTTTTCATTCCCATCAATGAAATTGGTCCAATTTCATTTCAAGCTGAAACAAGTTATTTTCTTTGTCATAGATCTTTGAATCGACGAATCTAAGGAAGTGATTCACGAATAATTTAAATTGAAAAATACGTTCGTCGTGATTCAGTACACTGAAAAGCATGCTTTTCCGTATCATGAAATAAAATGCGTATATTATCTAAAATTCTACGAATTCTTGAATATCCCTGAGCTCGTGAAATTAGATATATTTGAATTGGTAATACTGAAAGAATGCGCGAAGAATGTCGATAATTTCGCCAATATTTTCGTTATCTGAAATTTCTGGGCTCACATACTGTTTCTTTTGTTGAAATGAATGTTTGCATCTGATTGAAAGTCCCCGAATGTCATTCCATAGCGTTCATTGTTTTTCATTCATTTTTTATTTATTATGAGAGCGCGTAAAAATTTAGTTCATTTTTCAACCAATCGAATAGATCTTTAGACTGAAACCACCGGAATGAATGATTTTTTTTTTAAACTCTCATGAGATCTAGATACAAATTTTGAATAATGGTACAATTTCGGATTCCAACCTTCCCAATTTCCTGAAGCAGTAAAATATTGATCGTCTAACGAGAGACGTGTACTTTATTCATTTTTTTTGAGGAATGAATCACCACCACGTTTTGTGATACGAGGGACATAGGCGGAAATATAATTTTTTTTGGGTTGGGGCACAGCCTAGGGAATTCTTAGGTGACCACCCCCGAGTTTAAGGTAGGTTCGGAGAAATTTTTGAATTCGATAATTTTTTTGAGAAATTTTTAGAGAAATTTTTATTCGTTCTAGGGGGGCCCTTGGGGTAGGCGCCCTCCCCCCCCTATTTCCGCCAATGACGAGTGAGGCTGTTCAATTCTAGGAACTTTTTCTACGATACGATAACAAAATCATATTTAAGCAGGACTGAGCCTTCGATTCATTCGATACATATATAAATATGTATTTCCATAATTAGCGGCATCTTTCGAAAAATTCGCAATTTTTAGTGCTACGGAGTTTTCAAAAAACAAGTGGATTTGTCACCATTCTTCACTGTGGGGAGTTCACGATGTTAAATTAGAATCTACGTCATGGTTAAAGTTAATTCTTGTATTTCGAATATGAAGGACATCTAATTGCGTCAAAATGAAGTTCCACATCTCCAATCAAATGCTAAAAAAAATTATGTACATCCTCTTTCACTGAATGAGATTTTAGCAGTGGCTCTATTCAGGACCCGCTTGCTAGTTTGTCAAAGTGACGGAAAAGCCCAATTCTTTTTGCGACTGTGAATCCAAGTTTTTTTAAGAATTCTTTGATAAAAAGATCTGTGAGCCTGGGAATGGAAATTGACATTCATTTCGTTGATGACCAATTTGAATTCTTCTATGTTTCAAAAATATTCTCGGTGTGGCTTCCGTAAAGGCAAAGATTTTTTTTTTCTAATTTCTTAAATTAAATTGACAAATCTGAATTACATTTTATGTTTCTGAAATTAAATTGACAAATTCGAATTGCTTTTGATGTTTCCTAAAATTAAATTGACTAACCTGAATTCCATTTGAAGGTTCCTGAAATAATATTGTCTAATCTGAAATACAAGTGTTGTTTTCTGAATATTAATTTACTTTTTCTGAACTAGACTTGAAAATTGTATAGGTACCTAATGTCATAATTGTAGATATCAGATCACTTTATGGAGACATACCTACCTGACCTGAAGGATAAACCTGACAAACATCGAGCAATCAAGCATATGGAAAACTTCAGGATTTCAAACTCGCGAGGTCTCAGACCAAAAATCAAACGCATTATTTTTTTTGTGCGATGAACACTCTCTCTCCTTCACTCTCAGATTACGAGCCTCATAGAACGACTTTATAAAACTGACCATGGTAGATGATGACTAATGCATCAAGGGGAAGAGAGTTTTTCAATCTATGCAACACATAGAAGAATCTTTTATTTGACATGTCAAGTTTTTGTCACCCCACAGACCAAAGAATCTCACATGATCGGCTTACGTAGTGTCACTGGCTCTTCCATAAATGGCGAATGGAAGAGTCAGCCAACAATCTCGATTCCCAAATTTGATCACTTTAGTCTATTCACGATCAGTGAGTTGCACCAATCTATGGCACGCTGGACGAGTTTACGAAACATTTGTAACTCCTGGCGACTCTCTGCTTTAACTGAAGCGTCATCGGCAAACAGAACAAAGTAGGGTAGGTATCAGACAAAAAAGGTCCCAGGACTGATTCCTACGGGTCACCCATATCATTCTGGTATACGCTAGAAGAGAAGCAACCATTTCTAATAGATAAAAAGCGCTGTGGCAGAAAATTCCGAAGCCAGTACTGGAAGATATCCTCAAAGCTCATTTGGAAAAGTTAAGAAACAATAAACTTGTGATGTAAACAATCGAATGCACGTGATGCATACAAAAATATCCTAGCCACATGTTCACCCTTATCGAAGGGGTCAAGAATTCAATTCATGCAGTTCTGATCGATCTACCACCTAGAAAGCCGTGTTCGGACAAGATGAAAACTTGACTCAGGATTCATGTGAAGCGATAGTTTGCACTGTTAGTCCAAGATCTCTGAGCTGTCTGACAAAAGTTTTGGTACATGAAACGTGTTTGACACTCATGATACTATTTTAGAAATAATATTCTACAAAACTTATATAAAAATCAGCCATGTGAAAATAAGTTACGTCAGACAGCCCTGAGATCTTTGACTATATAGTTCTCATAGTAGTCCTTTGTATGTACAGGGTGATTCACTTATCTTGGTAACCCCAATTTTCTCGAAAACCTCCTTATATGTTTTCATTCTGTGAATGGCGTTTTGAACAGGTCAATGTCGACTAGAGATGCGCATGAGAATCTGCGGAATAAATAAAGACGCCAGGCGTCGCGGCGCTATCAAAAATTTTTCTCCAGGGACATCCCTTTTTTTATCATGTCATTCGAAAGATAATTTCAATCAGAATTTTCTTCTCGAATATAATTTTTATCCATTTCTAACCGTCAGCGACCTGCAGCGTGTTTTATGTTAATTCTATTTCATTAATTTTTTTCTGTATTGGGGTAGTTTGCCTTTATTTGAGGAAATAGATATAATTTTGTGTCTTGAATTCAAGGAGGATAGTTTTCTAGTCAATGTGCTTCTTCAAATAAGATGAAATATCTGACTACAGCAAGATGGGGCCCCATGTCACAACGCTGGCGTTGTAAAGAGATATTTAGATCAAGAATTAAAAATATATGGATAGGAACCAATGGACCCATCAGATGTCGCCAGACCTACCGCTCATGGATTACCTTCTGAGGGGTACCCTGAAAAATATGGTATACCAAACTGATTCTAATAACTTGGACCATTAGAAAATAAAGATAAGAAACGCATGTGCCCAAGTAGACCCTTATATTTTGATCAAACTAACTTATTATGAAATAGGGGAATGATATAACTTATGTATGGATCATAATGGCCGGAATATAGAACATATGATTCGAAAGTTTCGTTTGTTGTTCAAAAAAATGTTTATTGGTATAAGATATAATATTTGATGAATATAATAATAGAGAAATAGTTTGTTACAAAGCCTCCGTCATTTTAGGAAACAAAATCATGTCTAGGTCATCTAGGCATTTCGATCCATATATAAGTTATATCATTTCCCTATTTCATTATTGATCTCAATATCTCTTCACAATAGCGGTGTTGTGACATGGAGCCCCATCTTGATATACCACATATTTGATCTTGTTTGAAGAGGCAGATTGTTTAGAAAACTAACCTTCTTGAATTCAAGGCAAAAAATCATATCTTTGTCTCCAACTAAAGGCATACCACCACGATACAGAAAGAAATAAATGGAAAAGAATTGACATAAAACACGCTGCAGATCTCAGATGGTTAAAAATGGATAAAAATTGTATTCGAAAAAGAAATTCTACATGGAATTATCTTTCGAATGACATGATAAAAAAGGTATGTCTCTGGAGAAGAAATTTTTGATAGCGCCGCGACGCCTGGCGTCTTGAATTTTTTCCGCAGACTTTTATGCGCATCTCAAGTCCACATTGACTTGTTCAAAACGCCATTCACAGAATGAAAAAATATTCGGACGTTTTGGATAAAATTGTGGTTACCAAGATAAGTGAATCATCCTGTACCTTAATGACCTTGTCTAGTTTGAGTAGTCCTGCAAGGCTACCAGATAAACTTGAGGAATTGAATGAATAACTCAAATCATCGGCTATAAAAGTGGCAATTGTTTTTAATGTGTCTGGTCCTGTACTGCTACGTTTCTTCAAACAATGAACCAAAGATAGAATCTGCTCTGATTTTATATGGCAGAAAAGAAACTGTGGTCTAGCAAGCAGAATCTTGTGATAGATTGACCATAGTGATCTCTTGAAGACTCAGCATTGATCTCAGCTACTAAACGTCTCGACTACCAACTCCAGACTGGTAATGAAATGACCATTTATATACAGGGTGGCCATTTGAAAACGAAACAGACGAGATTACAGACGAAATAAATTTTTTCGATAGAAATGCTCGGACAGGTCGATTTCTGCTTCGAGGAAGACAACTTAAGATGTAGGTTACGGACGCATAGCGCTTCAACCCTTGCTACTACAACCCTCACCCCCAATTTTTGATTATGGAAGATGGGGTGAGTGATACCTCATTTGAAAGGTATTTTTATACTGATTTAAGCACAGTAATTTTTTTTTCATTTTATGCATTAGTTCTCGAAATACAGGGTGGCCATTTGAAAACGAAACAGACGAGATTACAGACGAAATAAATTTTTTCGATAGAAATTCTCGGACAGGTCGATTTCTGTTTCGAGGGGGACAACTTAAGATGTAGGTTACGGACGCATAGCGCTTCAACCCTTGCTACTACAACCCTCACCCCCAATTTTTGAATAAGGAAGATGGGATAAGTGATACCTCATTTGAAAGGTATTTTTATACTGATTTCAGCACAGTAATTGTTTTTTTCATTTTATGCAGTAGTTCTCGAAATATTTTTAACTAAGCATTTGAAAATAATGAGAAAGAGTTTAACGCTTAAAGATAAGCATACCATACAATAATGCAAGAACAAAACGGTCACAATTCGGAAAAATTAATTTCCGAACCGCTAGTCCACGATCGCGGTTCGGAAATTAAATTTTCCGAATTGTGACCGTTTTGTTCTTGCATTTGAAAATGAAGTGGTGTTTTCATGGCACTTGTAGTGTTTTTTTGTGAAAAACCTTTCAAAATGAGGTATCACTCACCCCATCTTCCCTATTCAAAAATTGGGAGTGAGGTTGTAGTAGCAAGGGTTGAAGCGCTATGCGTCCGTAACCTACATCTTAAGTTGTCCCCCTCGAAACAGAAATCGACCTGTCCGAGCATTTCTATCGAAAAAATTTATTTCGTCTGTAATCTCGTCTGTTTCGTTTTCAAATGGCCACCCTGTATTTCGAGAACTAATGCATAAAATGAAAAAACAATTACTGTGCTGAAATCAGTATAAAAATACCTTTCAAATGAGGTAACACTCACCCCATCTTCCTCATTCAAAAATTGGGGGTGAGGGTTGTAGTAGCTAGGGTTGAAGCGCTATGCGTCCGTAACCTACATCTTAAGTTGTCCCTCTCGAAACAGAAATCGACCTGTCTGAGCATTTCTATCGAAAAAATTTTATTTCGTCTGTAATCTCGTCTGTTTCGTTTTCAAATGACCACCCTGTATATTGAGAGATATCTCTTTTTGAGACGTGCCTAACTTGATCGGTGACTGTTCTCTTTTTAATATTTTCATCTAATATGAATTTGTTTCAAGCAAACGAAGAATCTTGAATTTATTTTATTCAAGTTCAACTCTTATGAACAAAATATAGTTTTATTGGATTGGATAGGTATCAACTCTTTTTTTCATTAAATACGGTAAACCTGAAAGCCAAAAATTTAAATAGATGAAACAATCGAAACCGATATCATGATAAATTATGAATGTAGCCTGCAGCATTTTATGTTTTTACACAAATTCTATCTTATGAGCAAATATTTGAAGGAAAAACTTCTGTATTCGGAAATTAATCGAAATATGTATATTTTCCAATTGAAAATTATACGACATGAACACTGCTGTGTCAATCTCAGGTTCAATATAGAAATTGAATAATTTCCAGAGAAACTCGAGGAATGAGTATCTCAAAGAACGTTTTCAATTTTCAAAATCTCACTTCGTCTACTCGGAATCAGAATGCGCAGAATTGGATGCCTCCTTCATAATTAAATGTCGTCTGATGCTTACTGAAGAGACGGGACCCATCATTTCAGATTACCTGCTGTCTGGCCATCCTTTTTTGTGGCAACGTGGCTGGAATATGCACTCACTACCCACGTGAGGTGGCTCAGAGGAAGGCGTTCTTAGAAACTCGACAGTGTATAGAGGCCAGACTGAAGATTCAAAGGGAGAATCAACAACAGGTGAGTGGCAATGTACATCGGAAAGAAAGAAACATACCTATGGATTCAATAGCAAGAAAAAGCAATAGGAAATTCGATAAGAACCCATTCCAGTTGCATAAAATTGAATCTTTGAGAGGGGATTTTGTGTTCGAATGATCACTTGTACTTTCTATAGGTGAAATGTCTTTATACTCATAACGATTCTCTAATGATCGTTGTGTTTTCCAGGAACGCCTCTTACTCTCAGTTCTTCCACGTCATGTGGCAATGGAGATGAAAGCTGATATTGCTGGAAAGCCGAAAAAGGAACAATTTCACAAGATATACATTCAAAGGCATGAAAATGTGAGGTGAGTCAATTCGGAAATCTTAGAATAGGTATGTATATAAAAAGTCATCCTAAGAAAAATGTATGTATACCTTCAAATGGTACTGTTTGTCATGAGGAATAATTGGGATGATTAGTAATACAAACGGTAGACACTACCTGTTGGTTCAAGTTCTTAATAAATAATTTTAACTATATCGTAACCTGGATGATAACAACAAATAAAGAAGAAAAGTTTCATTAGATGACTATGTGTGTACGATCTTGATTTCAATGAGATCAATCTTTTTCACAAATGACACATGTATACAAGCTAGCGCTTCTTTTCTACTCTATTTCTACTGAAAATTAGAAATCAGCCCTCAAGAATAGAATAAAGATATACTCATTAGAAAAGACCATCGATACATATTGTCCTTATGCCCTAATTCGGCTGTCAGAAGTACAGTTTATGTCTGTGATTATTGTAACATTTTGATTCTATGTCAATTTCGCGTTTTGTGATTTGTCAGAATGTTATTTATGCCATTTTCATGTTATAGATTAATACATAATACATTTTGTATTTTCTACATGCATTTTTTCATTTATCAATGTTTCATTTTATGACGAAAACACAATGCTCGATTCCTCTTATATTTTTTCCAAGTATGATCTAGTTGATGTCAGCCTCGGCTGACATCAGAGTGTTCTCCGAGAATGAATCAACTCTGTTTTGACGGTGTCTTTGGCCAATAGTTTAATCGTTTTCACGTTGTGTGTCAACTCAAGAACTATAAATTGTCTTCTTGCTGTAAAAATTAAAATACAAAATCTCAGTTCTGCCTTATTCTTATATGGTTTCAAGATGCAAACGTACTTTTCTAAATATGATCAGTTCTTGGTCAACTACTGAACAAGTCTTTTCAACCTTTTTTTTTTTGTCTTGTCGGCAAACTGTCAAGTCATTCAAACTATCATCCTAATGTAAATGCAACAATAATACAACAAACAAAGGTAACTCTACTCAAATTCTAACAGTGTAAATGAATTATTAGCGAGTTTCTGACAGATGATTGATTATCTCGCCTACGTGATCTTCGTGGATATTAATGCCCCTGCTGGTTAATGTTTAATACATTTGAGCCAAAAAATATTTCTAACTCAAACAGTTTGTTGACTTTGAACTTGATACGTCTCGCTCAATCATGTGTCTGACATAAAATTCCGTCCCATTTAGTTTCGTGTTATTTTGAGCTATATCATTTATTTTACATTTTCAGAACTTATTGTTATAATCATATATTCCGAACACTGTAATTCGAATAAGATAATTGTGAATCAGAATTCTTCAGAACTCGCTAGGGCGAATGAGAATTTCCCACGAGAGAGATTAGTCAGGATGATATATCATCTGCACTGGTTTTTCTGCTGACAATAAAATATCAAAAAGAATGTAGGATGAGAAAGAGACTATTATTTATTCAAAATTAATTAAACGAGGTTGCATTTTCTCCCCCAAGAAATATATTGTGAAGTGCTGTTATCGCTTGAAAATTGTTATTACCCGGCCAATTTACCCTTTTACTAGAACCTGTTTTGATTATATCATCAAATACGCTCCCCAGAGAAAGAATTTACTAAGGGTTGAGTTTTCCAGCATCCTCTTTGCCGACATCTGCGGATTCACCACCCTCTCCGATCAATGCACAGCTGAAGAGCTTGTCAGGATTCTCAACGAATTGTTTGCCAGTGAGTGAGTATCCCTCTGCACTCGTTAATAAATTCATTTAAGGTTTTGGAAAGTTACTTCAATATCGGGACTGTTGAGCGAATTCAAGTGTCAATTAAATGGCTTATGCTTTTGCGCTACATAACTACTTCTTGTTTCCTGCTCAGAGAGATTTAATATCGACGATAGTATCACATTTGTGCCGTAGAATTAAGTTTTCCAAACACGCAGGAATGCAAAACACAATATTCCTTAGATACCTACAAGAATGGAAAATAAATGTATTAAGAATCAACATATTTCTGTTTCGTATGAGTGGGTATACATTGATTTCGTGTTGATATTCCTAGTCAAATTTCACGAAAACACCTGTGATGAAACTCTAATCTAACTTGGTATTCTCGTTGAAAAGGCTTCGTTGTCATCTGGATTCTTACTTTCAAGGCATCACAAAGCTCCTTGTTAACATGTATTAGGAAATGTCAATTGATAAATCAAACAATTTTCTAGTTTGAGAGTTCTTAATATTATTTCTTGTTTCAATGTTTAAATGTCAGGAAACAATTTTTACATCAAAAAGTTTTACGCAAGGGCCCTACTCCTATTATTTAAACATTTTTCTAATTGTTCTCTGTCCTAGAGATAGGGAGAGCAAAGGTTCAGGAAAATTGTAGAATCCTCCCATAATATACTCCAACCGATATGTTAAAAAAAAACTTGTTTCATCATTTCGAGTAGTAATTATATATTCTACTCTCCGAACAAACTTGGACACAACGTCACTCGGGTTGCGTTCATAAACTTACTCAGAGTAAGCTCCCCTTACTCTGAAGTATACTTCCTCGGAGTATACTCTGTGAGCGTTCATAAACTTCCTCTGAGTAAGCTCTGCATACTCTGCTATTTGGGAGAGTAAACACATACTCTGACAGTTGTGACGTACGATTTTCATTCTGTCCTGCTCCCGCGGACTTTTTGAAACTTGAATATTATTCGATAATAATTAATTTCTGGTTTTTTTCCATTTCAATAACGAAAAACGAAACAATTAATTTTTTAAGTGAAACAACTATTCTATGAAATAAAGAAATATTGAAAAGAATTACTTTAATGATTAATAAATTTAATGAAATTGCTAGCAGTGAATTAACGAAGTAAATGGTAAAGTGAACTTTACCAAGAGATAATGGTAAAGAAAAAAACAGTTTTTCCCTGTATTGCAGAACCTAGAGTGGTCCGTTCAAGTTCAAATAAATCGAGACATGAAAAGTCCCACAATAACTGTTTTTTATATCTGATTTGGAATCTACGTTGATATTTTGTTATATTCGAGAGTTTAGATCTGTCAAGATTCATTCATATTTTGCTTTATCTTTCATACAAAATTTTTTTAACTTCTTTTGTTAGCTTCCTCAAATGAAACTATTTTTTGTTACGAAGTATTTAATTTTTTTCTGGTGTAGAGTCAATAAAACAACAAAACATGTAATAACATTTTTAATTTTCTGCTTGCAAGAGAAGATTATAGACAATAATATCCTTTTTCATTCTTCCTGTCTCATTAAAAGTAATTCAAAGTCCTGAGAATATTTATCAGTTTTCTCACAATCATCAAAAAAAGACGTTTGTGCTCTGCTTTTCAAATAAAAGAAAAATTGACTATACTGCGAAGACAAAACTGAAAATGTACGACTAGAGAAAAATTTTTTTCTTAAACTTCTATTATTCATTCATGATAGCAACAATTCAATATAAAAATGATAAATAAAAAATGTATATGATGCAAAAGTATAATTCATAACCTATACACATGTTTGAATTTTGAATGACATTTGTCAGAGTAAGTTTGTGAACGACGAGTGTGGAGTAAAGACCGAAGTATATTTCTGATCATATGGCCATACTCTCACTCTACTCTCTGAGTAAGTTTGTGAACGCTGCCTCGGAGTTGAACCCACTTTCCTCTGAACATTGCATCCCAAAATATGAGAATTATCTTCGAAATTTGTACCATTAATTAGTGTACACACTGTAGGTATATTCTGCAATGGGATCCATTTAAAATTTTCTGGAGATTCTTTAATCGATTTTAATTTTTGAACGCCGAAAATTTTTCTGAAAACTCCTAAGGGTATTCTCACAAATCTCTGGAACAAAATCAGTCAGAAAATGTTTCTAAACAAGACGAAAGGCTCCTGCATTTGTCTACTCACTGTCAGAGGAACTTGAGGGAGAACGGGGCACCTTAAGGTATTTCTCCAATAATAATTTCATTGAAACCATCTTGAAAAGGGTTCATACTCAAACTAAGTTTTCAATATATACTCATAATACATCATATATACCTATAAGTAGGGGTAGGGCCAGTTTTAAATAGTTTCTAGGGTGCACCCTAACTAAGTTTTTTTTTTTTTTTTTTAATTCACACTTCTCGTGGTAGCCGTGATACCCGGGCGCACGCGCCAAGAGTACCTTCGTGAGCTAGTGGGGATGACAGTTCCCAGGATTACTGCTTTCTGCATCCACGGGATGGTGTTGTGCGGCAGGTCCAGTTCATTTAGATGTTGAGTGGTCTTACGGTGTACGAGGCCATTCAAGCTTATTATTAGGGGCATTATAGTCACTGCTTTGAGCCTCCACATGTCCTTCATTTGCTGTGCTAGTGCCTCATATTTGGATATTTTTTCGACATAGCTTTTCGCTAGGTTGTTATCTTGCGGCACAGCAAAGTCAATAATAATGACGGTCTTCTTTTTGTTATCCCATACCACCATGTCCGGTCTATTGTGTTCCACACCTCTGTCTGTTGTGATTGCCAGATCCCAGTATATTTTGTGCTGTTCGTTCTCTACTATATATATATATATATATATATATATATATATATATATATATATATATATATTATTTTATTTTTTTTTTTTTTTGTTTCACACTTTCGTGGCATGATATCCGAACGACTCGGGTGCAAAACACCAAGAGTCAGTTCGCACAAGCTAATATGGATAAAGTATACTCCGAATTATACTGACAGTACCCAAGAGCACGGCCTTTTGCATCCACATGAGGGTGTTAGATGGAAGTTTCATCTGCTTGAGGTTTTCTGTTGTCTTCTGGTGGACCAATCCATTGCAACTTATTATAAGTGGTATAATTTCGACGCGTTTCAACTGCCACATCTCTTTCATCTGTCTCGAAAGTGGCTCATATTTGCTGATTTTCCCTTCCCTATTTATATATATATATATATATATATATATATATATTATATATATATATAAATATATCCGAACGAGATCCGTTCATTAAGTTTTCTGAACGGTCCGAGATCCATTTGGCAGAACGAGATCCGAAAACGGATCTCGTGTTTTTTTGCGTGTATATGGTTAGATCTAGGTCCACTGATCCTAAAATACTCATTTTCGAAAATTTCGATCGGATCTCGTTCCGGTCGAAAAACATCATGCATATATACAGTTTTAGTTCCACGACCTGAAGATTGGCGGCGACAAAATCGCCACCTGTATATCGAGTCTCGTTTATAAGGACCAGATACATTCGAGCCGGCAACGCTGGGTACTTGCGACGGCTGATATCATGGAGTTTCGAATATTCGCGATATGCTTATGGATGCGAATTCTTATCATTGCAAACGATTGTTTATGGATATATTCCCATATCATTCGGAGAGTATCGAATTCAAGATGGAAATCCAAACGTCTTGGGAAGTTTAGGTCTGATTCAGTGTCCATTGATTTAAAAAAAAATGCATGAATGTGATTCACACCCTATCCCAACACATAATTTCAATGGTGTGACATCTTCAACTAGTACTGGAAAAATTTCGTTCACTCCTCTGGTGTCTTTTTTCTTATTCTTATTTCATGGATTCGAATCCTACATTATCTGGGATTGATTTTCAGACATTTGAAATTTATTGCAGAATTTGAATTCAGCATCTCAATTTCGTTTTGAAATCTATATAAAGTTGAGAACGACCTGCTCATGTTATTCTGGCTATTTAATGATTCTGTGAAATGTTCTCATATTTATCCTAAGCATCACCTTGCAATGACTGAGAAAGGTTGTCACTATTCTTGCTTGAAAATATACAATAAACTGCCAAGTCACATTAGGAGAGAAACAAATATTAGAAAACTTAAAAAAAACTATATATGAAATGTTAATGACATTTGAGCCCTATGATTTAGGAGAATTTTATAATAAATTGTAATTTTTTTCTTTTTTGACACTATTATCTTCTGCTGCTTGTAGTTACTAGCAATAGAGATTTTTTCTATTCTTTTCTATTCTATTACAAACTTCCTCAGATTTTCCCAAAATATAATTCAAGTTTCATAAATTTTGTCAGCGATTTTATTCGAAATGATATTTTGCGGATTTCGGAAATATTTTCCAATAATGAAATTGAAAATTTTCAAAGAATGAGACACAATTCAACGTGACTCATTTTTTCCTGATTAAATCTGAAACATTGATTCATCGGAGTAACTAACAGATTCGGCAATAATTTTCATATTTTACCTCAGAGAAATTCAACTTTGAAAAGTTATTGAGCTTTCAAAACAATTTTTACAGTTTTTTTCCCGTGATGTTAGACAAAAATATATATTTCAAGTATCAAACTCGGAACATGAAACATAATCATGTTAAATTATTCCAAGAATGAAATAAATGTGGGGAAAAGATATGAAAAAGCATAGTGACAGTGAAAGATTTCATCTCATTCAAATCTATCATTTTATTATTAACGAACACGTTTTAATTTTCTAGGTACTGTTCCTTAAATAGTATCGCAATTCGGAGGGATATTTCAACAGAGAGTATACCGGGTGATTGTCTCATATGTTTCATCAGAATTTCTCGAGAAAGAAATTGTAATAAGAATTCAAGATTTTGCATTTTGGTTTCATAGTCCATTCTATCAACGAATGTGAAGTAAGTTATTTCAAATGTAAACATCTCTGAGTTCTTCATTCAATTCTACACAAGTTTGATGAAACAAGGCTTCGAAGTGAGCATTGGTAAAACTATAAAATTTTTTTTTCGAATGGCAACCAAATAATTTTATAATTCCTATAGATTGCTCGTCAAAAAGTAGTAAGAAAATGCCCAACAGTTCATGGTTTTAAAATTAGTAATTTTGCAGTTATTGAATGAAATTCGAATTTGGGATTAAAGAAAGCCAGGTTTCTTAGAAGAATGTTAGATTTATTCTGATAGTTTTCATGTTGACTTTATCAAAAGTAAATATATTAATTTATTTAGAATGCATTGTTGAGAATTGTCATTCATACTCGTTGTTTGATGAATCGGGCACTAAGCAAAATCAGAATTGTGTTAACAGTGATGTATTGAATATGTTCTCCATTCATACTGAATGTAACAAAATATCAGATTCAATGGTCCATAAGAGTGGCCCCCTCATTCTCCAGACCTAACACTCCTTGATTCTTATCTATGGGGTATTATAAAATAAGAGGTTCGTGAAAATAGGGGTTTGAAGTTGGGGTGCAGGTTGCACTGCGGGATTTATCTCACCTACAGAGGGTGGAGTTCGTAGAAGAATTAATTAAATTGAAAATTTGATTGAATAGGTATTTTTGAGTGAAAGTTTTACACTGAAATTTTCGTTTGTTTATTTGATCATTATGAAAAAAGTAAGATTGACAGTTCTTAACACAGCCTACTATAAACACAAGCATACAAATGAATTCGACTGAGTGAAACCTGGCTTTGGTCGTGAAACTCGAATTTTATTCAATAACGGCAAAAATACTGACTTCAAGGGCATACTCTAACTAGTTTTTGCTGAGCAATCGATCGGAATTACAAAGTCGTTAGGTTGCCATTTGGAAAAAATTAGGTTTCATTATTTTATGAAGTCTCACTTTGAAGACCTGTTTCAGACACCCTGTATAAAATTTCCCCATAAGTTATACTACCAGCAGCATCATCGAACATCGAATGGAGTGTGATGAATATATCTAAAACGAAAAATTTTCTTCAGGCGTTGATGATAATCAGGAAACAAGACTTACTTTACCGTGATTAATTTTTTCTTGGATAAATCTGGAGTATTCATATCGTGGGAAATAACATAGGTATGCCGAAAATTTTTCATATTACTCCTCAGGGGAATGTTCCAAAAATCTATTGAAAAGTAATCGAATTCGCAGAAATTAGACATCCAAGTCATTTCTGTCCATTTTCGCTTGGACCATAATTGAAACGTCAGGTTCGCCAGTGAGCGCCATATTTTATAAATTCGCATGAAGCAGCCCTATTGGCTTTAGTAGAAAATCTGGTGCTCGAGATGTCTACTACAAGACAGAACGTAAGTAAAATTTCATTCAATCATTAATGATGTTCTCAAAGAATATATATTTTATCCATAAGAATCTCGGAACAATGTTTTGTTGGAGTAAATTTTTTTTTCGTTACAGAAAATCATTGCTGTTATTTATTTGATATACTGCATTTGGCTTATGTCATCGGTGGTTGTCATGGTGAACTTACTACCTTGCACAGAGGACGTTTCACAGGAAGATGAAGCTAGGGCAACTGAAATTATAAAGGATGCAACACCACCTGGCTTCACCTTTGTTGGAGACCCAAAGTGAGGCTCGGGAGAAATCCCCACAGATGGATAGGTATTTTTCTAGCTGACAGTGACTCCTACGAAACTGGATGTCAGTCTATGAGATATTTAAAACAACAGTTCAGGAGATTTGTTCCTCAATGATCAGATATTTCTGCAGTCAAAATTACCACCAGCACATCAATAAAAACGATTGAAGTGGAATATCTTGTGAATTGCTACTGCTCCAAAGTATCTCGAAGAAGACGAAGTCTATATCCGAGGTGCCAATTACAAGGCTATACCACAGAGTCAGGTGTATGTAGAAAATGAATAATTTCAAATTTCTGATTGATGTTTAAATTTCGTATATTTTATTTAACGTTTTTTCTTTACTTACCATTTTGATTTTTGAAATTACTGTTAGATTTAAGACGTTTATCACGTGATATCTACCTTGTATATACACTTTCTATGTGAGTTTAGTTTTTAGTACCAAAATTTACAGAAAAACATTCTACGCCTTCATTGTGACACCTCAGATTTAAGGTTTTCAAGTTCTAGACGGTTTTTCATCTCTCCTGTAAAATTGGCGAAAAAGTATATTCAAGGTATCAAGCTTTAACAATCGATATGTAGAAGTGTTCATTGAAAAGACCTATTCTTTGAAAAACTGTTGTAACTTCAAGACAAAATATGTATTTCTTATATTTCAGTTGAATTTCTGATATTCAAATATGATCAAAAATTTAGTAGTATAGATAATGTATGTTATGATTGATGGTAATTTTATTTTCTTCATCAATGTGTTCTAACAACTCCGGTACTCATCGTTGATTGGGAATTTTTCCAAAAAAATCAAATGATATTTTTTGTCCTTTTGTACATTAGAATGAACAGGTCATGTTACAATCAGAATCATTTTAAAAAATTGCTCAATTCGAAATGAGTGAAAGTATTGCAATCAGGATGGAAAAATATCAGACCGAAATTGTTGAGAGAACATAGACGAATTCAATCTACGGATTTACTTCATTCATGATGATGATTATATACTACAATATAATGGAAATCGATTTAGTTGTTTCAAGGAACACCTTTGAAATTGGATTTCAATAATTCAATAGGTACATTTTTTTTACGAATAAATGGAAATTTTCAATGAAATCAATGATGCATGTCTAATTGACGATAATTTTTGACATTATGTGAAATAACTTCAGAAACGGTGGGCTTGAGTCACCCATGTGGTATTGTTTTGAATTTAGCCTTTAGACCTTTATTCAGAGTCTTTATTTGACCATATACTCTTGCTTGAAGCACTCTTTATTATGACTGAAATATCTTGCTTTCTTGAGAATAAATATTCAGGTTAGCAGTCTATTGATAAAATTTCTACCCGAATAATCATTCACATGTAAGTTTACATTGTATCAGTTGATATCCCATATCCCACACCTACTAAGAACTGTCCTTTCATTAATGTGTGGTTGTATCTTGAAGGGAAGCCCCTATCATCATCGAGCTTGAATTAATTTTCGGAAAAGTCGAAATTTTCAATAACTATGTTCGAACTCACTTTCAAAAGTTGGGTTCATTGAATTTCTTATATGATTATATAATGTGATGATATATAAAGGTGATAATGAGGAGAATATATCATATGGGTCGTGTGATCCATCACATCAATGGAAACCTTTATTCCAGAAATAATTTCATGCGATAAAATTATTCACGTGAAATATTAGAAAATTTTCTTCTTCAGCCTGTCTCTTTTCCACTAAACTGAATCGGAATAACGAAGTGTGTTTCCTTTGAACTCATCATCAAATATACAATATGTACATATCAGAGGTATTTTTCAGAAGATTTCCATTATTTTCATGTGAATCATACAAATTATGTGAAACCTGTACTTGTAGTCTTAGTCCGATATATAAAATCTTCCTGAAACTGAGTTTTGGTTTTCAACAAAAAATTCCAATCCCTTCGATTAATCTGACACCTCAATATATTACAGGTTTTAATTAGTCGAACGTGGTACCTACTTTTTTATTGTCCGTAGAAAATGAATCAATGTTTGGCAAGTGGATTTCTGTTTTTGTTATCCCAGCTGTACCAATTCGAACTTTTATGTTTAATTAAAAGAAAAATAACGTTCTGTCATGAATATGGATAATCTTTCATCAAGCAACGATAGAATGTCGTCAAGGAGATATATATGACATGTTCTTCTCCATGTACCCAGTACATTGATTTGGGAATACAGATAATTGATTTGATTTATAAATGAAAATTCAAATAATATAGCAATCGACAATAAAGGCAAATGTTCTCCAATAAATATAAATGAAATATATAATCATTCAGATTATTGTGATAGATATCATTCAACTTTTAGAGTTGGATTGATTGAATTTCTGGTATAATTATTTGAGTATAATGTAATGAAATTGAAGAAGTCTCCGGGCCTATTGACTCTGGTCCATAAGAAATTATTTCACCCAACGTTCCACCTACAAAACGCCGAACCCTGAATTTCTGAGAGTGTAGGAAATTGTGGCTCATACATACGGACAAGTTACATGAAGAAAGATGTCACAATTATTATTATATGATTAGAAAAACAAAAAATGCAATGGGAAGAATGAAATATCGTAAAGCCTATACACTAAACCGAACCTTTTTTTCTCCGCGAATTTCATTACTTTTAAAGACACATATGTTCGAGGTCGAAACAATTATTGTATGAGGCAAATCTACCCCGTTTCCGGAAAATGTGTAAGAACCCATGCTACACTGTGTATTAGCGTTGATCAACGTTATTACTCAAAGACCTTTTATCCTATGATTAGTCTTGGTATTACACCTTGGCCGGTTGACAAGCGAAACCTCGGATGAACAAACACCCTCACCATGTGAAACCAGGCTGAGAGTTCAAGCTGGTTGCAATCGAACATTTGTCATACAAATATTCCACTTAGAAAGGATTATTAAATCTTTTTCTAGTTTGTAGAGTGTGTTTGGTGTGCATTGAATTCGAATGAAAATTCTAGAGTCTAGGTGTTTCGATTTCTATGGCAAAGTCTGCCGTCGAGAAGACATCAAATCTTTTGGACCTTGTTTTTCCAAATGGGATGGAATTAAATTTTTGATTGTCCGCTCAGTCTACGTCGAAAAATAGTTGATAAGGGTAATATAATATATATTATATATACAGGGTGAGTCGGGAGGAACGGACCAAACTTCAGGTGTGTATTCTGCAGGTCGAAATAATTCCAAAAAACTCATATGTTGTTATCCAATTCTCATTTGTTTTCAAACTATAGGGTAATTAGAATATTTAAATAAGATCAACCAATATTCAGATCAAGAGTTTCTCGGACTATGGATTGGTCGCTGTGGTCGTATTAGTTGGCCTCCAAGATCTCCAAACCTCACACCATTGAACTATTTTTTGTGGGGCTGGGTCAAGATCGAGGTATACAAAGTTAAAGTTGACACTCGGAATGCTCAATTCGACGCTTTAGAAATACGGCATTGCTTATTAAAGAAAAGCATGAATCAATCAGAAAAGCATCGAGAGCCCGTCGCAGACGAATGTGTTTCGAGGTTAATGGCAGGATTTTCGTGCATTTATTAAAATAATGCTATAAATGAAACCATTTTAATATAGAAAATGTTGTTTTTCATAATGACGCTATAGTTTGAGAACAAATGAAAATCGGATAACAACATATGAGTTTTTTTATATTATTTCGAGCTATAGAATACACACCTGAAGTTTGGTCCGTTCCTCCCGACTCACCCTGTATATATACAAACGGTCTCAGATCATTATTTCTTGAGGTAATCGGTCTAATTTTTTTTCAGAATACAGCATGTGATCCCCGTTTCCATTGTTGCTCAAGAAATCACTTGTGCAAAAACAGACGATTACTTCCGCTGAAATCTTGTTTTGGCGAAATTTGGCTTTCTTTGTTCAGATTAATACCTTTAGAAATCATGATCTTTTTCGGATATGAATTATTTTCAAAATTCCATTATGCCCATTCTACAAGCATATTTTCGTTGTTGTAATCTATTCAGAGTAATGGATTTATAATTATGTAAGTTGGGCCTACAAAGAATTATATGTTTAGGAGCGGAAACCATTTCCAAATTAGCAAAAGCCGATTTGAAGGACCTAGGCTTGGATAAGCATGGAAATATCGAAGAGTAGTGATACCATTGTATTTCTTATCGGAAACCTCTTATAATCTCACATTAGGTCTCACTACTTGTATGATTCTCTCCATGAAATTTTCCTTTCGTCATTTGGGGGGGAAATGGATATTCTGTCTTTTTTTGCTTGCTCCATATGTTCTCCCAGATACTCCGTTAACAGTTCGGTTTCCACTATACATCATAACAGATAAATCGTAAATACATTCTAAGTCCGAAGGCGAAAAATAATTCTTAGCATCATAACTACACCATCTCCAAATGGTTTTCAGAAACCGTCAATTGTATTTTAGATTAGTCACTTCAATTTCAGAAAGCGTCAATTGAATTTCAGATTAGTCAGTTGAATATCAGGAAATATCATTTTTTATTCAGATTGAATCATATGTATTTCAGAAACTGTTATTTGTAATTCAGTTCGAATATAATTTCAATTCATGTCGGATTTTGAGTCATATATTACTCATTTTCATAATGGATATCATATCGTCAATCTTATATCATTTCCAATCAGGTCAAGAATTATAAAGATGCACTCTGAAACTAAAGTAGATACTTCTGTGAATGGAAAATAAGACTCACAGGAATAAGTGGAACATATTACTTGTGTTTTGCCTTATTATTTCGGACAAAAATCGCTGAAAATCCTTGATGCAATCTTTTGTTGTTAGTATCTAGGCTTGGATTAAACTCTTTTAATGTCAACATAAATATGACCATCATATTTAGGTAAATACACATTTCAGAACAGAAAAACTGTAAACTTATACAATATTTTTTCGATGTAGATTCCACCCGACCAATTAAACATGATTGGTTCTCTTTAGGAAAAATGAGTCTTGGAGATTATGTCATGGTGGACTCAGACGTAGAAATAGCAAGTTCAGCTGAATGTAATATAAACTCAGCAGAAGAATTTTGATGTTCCCTGACAGAACCCATAAAATTAGAAATTCTCATTCGAAAACATAATACATTATTACCGTTGGAATGAATTGTTCTTTGAAAATTCTGTAGAAGTAATGAGCAAATAAACCATTGAATCAATTCGGACTTCAATGAGTAATCTGATAATGAACTAAGAAGCTAGATGTTCGTGTCATTACTGATGAAATCGGAAGTCGAACGATTCTGGAATACCTCACAAGAAATCTTTCGACTACAAATAGTTCAATAACTTTAAATTCAATAATTTCATGTGTCCATTTCGAGTGTTTTTTTGAACTATTCCAACCAACAGTCTGTATCAATGAAAAAACTTCAGGTTGCTTTCGGTGCTTTCCATTGCTGTATTCTAACGATTCGATGAAAACATTATATGAGTATTTGCATTAACAAGGGATCATTCATTCATGGCATTGAAAGAATAAAGTTATCAGAACTCACATCCAGGAGATTGTTCAACATAAACACTAGATTACCGCACCCGTATTATACCAACTCGTATTTGTTTTGAGGAATTGGTACAAATCGTGCGACGTCGCAGGATCTCGAGTAACTGTCAATACATCATTTTATACAGCCGAGGATCTCGATCATTTAAGAACATATCACCGGATCTGGTTTGGTATACGAAACTTTTTGTGTATAAAAAAATGAAAATTAACTTACCCCTCTAAGTGTTCCCTATCTTAATTCATATTATTGATTGTGCTACTGTGATAATTTTTCAGATATTCGAATTTGAACTGCTGGATCTCTGGTGGGTCTGAATATATAACGGATCTCGTGTTGATACGAATATGTGTATATATATATATATATATATATATATATATAATATATATATACTCATCGTATATACCTATAAGTAGGGGTACGGCCAGTTTTAAATAGTTTTTAGGGTGCACCCTAAAAAGTTTGAACCCTGCAGATGGCCTCATTACCCCAAGTCTGGGGTAATCAGGCCACCCATGGCCAGATTACTTCACAAGCTCTGAAACCAAGAATAAATAGGTAAATAATATTATTATTATTATTTCATTTGTTAGTTGCAAACATCACAAATGTAGCCCTTGGGAATGTTGATACCACTACATTTCTTATTTGCCCATCATCCACAAATGGTGCACCTGTACCATCTTTCTCGAAATTTTACATATTCACCACATATAAGGCACATTTCTTCATCATCTGAAGTTTCTGGATCCTTCATCGTCAACCTTCAATTGTTGATGAGGCTACCGCTGGCCTCATTGCTCCGTTTGTCTTGCATTTATAAAAACATAAACTTTTTTTTGAACAGAGGAGGTCATAAATCTGTTATTTAGGTTATTTCACAATTGTAAGCTATCGAATTAATTTAGAAAACATTATGTATAGTTAGTTATATTATTAGACAGACTCGAGGAGTGTTTCTCGAAATTTTTTGTTTCTACTATGAACAGTATTTGGAAACAGAGATTTTTTAAACTTCAATCTCAGTTTCCATGGAAGTAAAATGAGAGCATGCCTAAATTATGTTACCGATAAGTGGTTTTTCAAAATTTCCGATCGGAAATATATCAAAATATATGTTTTTGAAAAATATCATAGCACACTAGTGTTTCCATTTGAAATTTTTTTTTACTTTCCCCAAAATTTGAAGCGTCACTGAGATTTCGATAGCACCGGAAAAAAAGTACGGAGAAAACTATCCTAGAAATGTTTTCATTTCGAGAGCGTAGTAACAATACTGAGGAAGTTATAGCGAATTATAAAAATTGGCCAAAGTCCAAAATCACCCTAGCATGGAAAACAGACATCGTAGCGACTTGCAGTATTTTCTATATCTCTTTTAATTGAGGAGATGTAGTTAATAATCGAAGTCTGACCACCCTGTACTAGTCCAAAGTTTGATTCTTGAATCTTTGACTTTTGCAAATTATTTTGAGCAATTTCTCTCATTAACTAAAATTTTCAATTCAATTTCAATTGATTTCAACATGATGTGAATTTTTGTAATTGATATGATGACTCATGCTTATATTCCATATATGGGCGCCTCTTACTTATTTGGTTACTCATTTCTGATTTTTTTTGTGTCCGATCTCATTTTGTTTATAAATATATTTGATACAAGGCTGTTGATGAATACTTTTAAGGTTTTCTCCTAAAATCCCGAAAACAATATGGTATCCAATATTAGGCGACTTTTCTCTAACATTCTTAGATTTTGCTTGCCCCTGTTCCTATTTCAATTATGTATATTAATATTTGTGTATCGTTTTCACTGGATATTTCCCGTTGGTTTTCATTTTATGTTTCACATTATTTTTTTCTTACGTCTGCATTTCGAAGCACAATCAGCACCTCTTATTCAGAATGAAGACCACTTATAACAAAAACAAAAGAAAAGGGGAAATTCTATTGTCAAATTTTCATATTTCATCCGATTTCATTCAATCGATTCTGTTAGTTAAATACTCTCCCTTCCCATCAAACTGGAATTCTTTAGGATGTCGAATAAAAGAAAAAACTATCATTTAATTCCTACAGATAACGAGGTTGATCTGGCTCTGCACGTGGGTTACCCAATGCGTTAGTTGATCCCTCGCGGGTTCCACACCCACCTACCTTATTTCGCCTACGGATTGATTTTCTTATTGAGTTACGGCATACTGGGGCGATATTGCGGCTGAAAAGAGGGATGAAAGGATTTAACGTGCCTATCGTCAAGTAATTGCGGCAGCTTTAGTGTCAGTGTGGATGAAACCAACCACCTGTATGAGATCATTCGAGATGATCGATAAGGACTTTGCAGGTCTCGTATTTTTCCACCATATTCATCAGTAGATGTGTGATGTTCGGATAAAGACCGTATTAGGCGATGGGAAAAAAAGACAAATTTCAGTCGAAACACACTGAAGATATTCCTAATTTCTGTGAATGGGAAGAAGTATTTGAATTTTTCTCTCTGTCAAGTCTGATTCAAGAAGAGTGCGAAAATTATCATCGGTTTTTTGTTGTGAAAAATCAATGGGAATTTTTCATGTATACAAAAGATCTTCATTCTTCACTTAAAATTATACACCCTTTCAAAAATGAAAGACAAACATAATTTTCTTCAAATTCTTTGAGAGTTGAAGAAATTATATGATATGTTCCACCAATAAAAGAGCTCTTCACCTTTTTATTCTTGTTCATGCGGTGCAGAATCCATTGTTACTCTGCATGCAGGATAAGAGACTCAAACCCTGAGATCCGACTAAAATGTGAAAAGTCTACAGGAAGAGGTCCATCTCACCATTGAAAAAGTGGTTATTGGGTTTTCTAGGAGTATTATCTTCAACTCATTAAAGTTAATATAGGTGAACAGAATTTTTTCAACAATTACATATGTCTTCCTGCTCACAGAACAGCCAATTATTCCCATCTTATTCAAATGTTTGTTGAAGAGGTGATCAGTCAAAGCATTAGTCACCAGACTCAGTTGTTTCCTCTGAAGGACCAGGAATTTTTTCTACCTTCGTCCCAGAGGACGGTCTCTTAATGAGAAGCCTCGACTGCCTAAGACCACCCAGAGATCTCCGCTGTTGCCGGACACTAAATAAATCTTAAAACGTTATGAGAGCCTAGCTCATGAAGAGCTTTTCTGTATTCTCGTACTAAGTAAGAGTTGACCTTTTTCTCAGCAGGTGATTCTACTGTTTAATGGCTAACACAACATATGAAGATGTGTTTTCCGAAATTTCCTATACAGATATTCTCAATCTCCAACTTAAAAACAAGAATAGCATACAGTTCAGCTTGCTCTATAGAATATTCTATCCTGGAGGTATGGAGAACCATCGGTGAACCAAATGGTACCCCAGGTACAATCAGCTTGTTTGCTGCAGACTATAAGCGAGTATCCTAATGGTAAGGTGCTCGGTATATCGGGGTTCAGGTCCACACCAAAAAAAATTCTCTTATGAAAACTCGCCAAACCACTCACTTCGGACTATTAACGATCCATCACTGCCGTAGATTTAGATCTCAGAGCGCCTGTTATACTCAGACGGTCTCTTTTCTTGCATTTGGTCTTGATGGTGCGGTTGCAAGCCAATGAAAGATATGCCTTGATTATTCTTTAAATTTTTGATCTATAGAATAGATCAAACATGTCAACCTTAAGCATTATAATATAGAACTTGAAACCCTAAAGTTCACTAATTAAAAATATGTATTTATCAAATTGACAATGAAATTATTTGACTACAAAAGGATTCGAATAAACTCCATACTAAGAAAAAATCAGCTTCGAATACTTTCATTTTCAAGCTGGCAAAAATATTCGGTAAAGTAATAGTATATTCTAAAACAAGTTGCAGAATGAGCTCCTATTCCAACACGAATGCGAAGTGTTGAAAGCATGAGTGTTAGAATTGCCTTCTGCCACGAGTTTTAGACGATATTTTCTCTATTTCAGTCAAGTTTTGTGGAAAACTCTCGAAATCCAAATAAAAATTCAGATTAGTGACTTTTGTATTGTATCTTGGCAGTTGGTGTCACTAACGAAATTTGACAGATTGCGGAAGTTGAATTGATTTGATTCGAAAATTGAGTGGATCGGAGGTCAGTACTGACAACCATAAAACGAAAAATATAACTGAAAACAATGCTGTAATGAGTTTCATTACAGCACTACTTTTAGTACTGTAATGAACTCATTACGATACTGAAATAGAGAAAAGATATTTAATAGACGCAGGACTATAATTCTCATCTACCGCTTCATTGTAGATCGGAAGAGCAGAAAAACCACGAACAATAGCAAATAATTTGATTTCTGCTGCCCAACGACTGTTCTTCATCTCAAGGGTTTAATCTGAGCAATAATTCGAAAATGTCACAAGAAGTTGTTAAAGAAACCATTACAAGTCGATGTTCTGACATCGCAATTAAAAAGAGTTTCTAATGAAGAATGTTGCGAGGGCCTCGAGATAAAAATTATGAAAACTTTCGTAAAAAACTACTAGTTTTCGTGATACTTAACAATATCATTTTGTCAATATGCATCGAATTCAAAAGATATTAAGCTGATTTTTAGATATAGCAATTGTTAAGAGCTTTCTTATGAAAAATGTTGCGGATGCCTCCGGATTTCGATCCCCCTCTCGTTTTTGATCACAAATTTTTAGAGAAATTTCAGACTTCGTAAAAAATACGAAGTTTTCATAATCCTTTCCAAATTTTTTTACATAATGCATCAAAATTAATTCCAAAAGCTATTCAAAAACCCATTTCAAGCCGATATTTTGATATCGCAATTGTAATAAGCTTCTGGTAAAAAAAATTGCGAAGGCCTCCGGACTGATATAAAACGGTAGAAAATGGAAAATTATGAAGATTTTCGTAAAAAAATTACGAAGTTCATAATGTTAAACAAAACTTCAAACTCTCCTGATGATAACGAAGTGTAAATAACGCCTAACAATATCTATCTAACTACCTTTATCAGTGAATCAACATCCTGCCGATTTTTCTAAATCAGCGAATTATTCATACAACTCGCACTCTGTGAAGTATCAATTGAAACTGAGTTTCATTCTTAATCCGTCTAAACATATGCTCCGCAAGTTTTTCGGCATTTTCAATCGTGTTTGAAAATGAATCACTGTTGCGTAAGGCTTAGTACACATTAGGCGTTTGGCGTTGCGTTTAACGCGCGTTGGCTGCATACACACTGCAGCGTTAGTTCAGCGTTATATTATATTAATTAGGGCGGGCATACCGTACCAGTTCAGTAAATCCTTCAAAAATAAATTATGAAGTGATTGCTTGTGTGTGGTTCCTCTACGGCGATGCCAAAGACAAAAAAAAATTTGGGTTCACCCAATATCACGCGATAGACTAACGCATGGAATATTTCAAACACACTGTATCCAAAATTACGGCAACATTGATCGAAGTTTTTCAATTATGTTAGAATGTCTGTCACATCATCTGATGACCACACTCAATATGATCAAACCGGATAGTAAATCAACCACCTTTAGAGAGAAGAAAAACTTGTTGTCACTCTGAAGTTGTTACTATTGAATAGAAAAAAGAAACATTTTTTCAAACAGATCTCTTTCTGATTGCTGGCTTCGTGATGACTCCCACCCTGTCTGCAGTGGCGTTCCAGCTCTAGTCCACTGCTGAGAAGTCTGTGTTGATGCTAATATCAACATAGTTATACGCTCCTGAATTTATTGAGGAATATGGAAATAGATATGCTTTATGTGTTGTTTTCGTTTGAGAAATTTGTGCTCTTTGAATGATAGAGAGCAATTCAATTTTCCTTGAAAGGCATCGGTTCTCGGATCCTTTTTTCATTTTACTGTACAAGGTGGACAAAATTGGTGAACTAGAATTTTTTAACCGAAAGAGAAAAATGAATGACACTTTACGGCCGCCTTTTTCAGATAAACTGATAAAGGCATCAACTGCATTCCTCTAACTTCTTTTGTTTTCGAGGTATAGGCTAAAATTTAAATTTGGAAGATTTCAATTTCGGTCTTCCCTTTTCTGATTGTGCTAGGATGTTGAATGAAAACATCATACAGATACTTTTTTCATAGCAATCCAGTAGTGTATGTGTTTTCCCAAGAGGAAGAAAATACTCATCTCATAGCATAAATAAGCAAGGAAGCCTATTGGGAAAAATTTAGTATGCTACTGGATTGCTATAATAAACATGTCTGTATAATGTTTTCATTTTGACATCCTAGCACGAACAAAAACGGAGAACATGACCAAAGTTGACATCGCTCAAAATTCAATTTTGGACTGAAACTCTAAAACAATAGAAGATGAATAGGAATGCAGTTGATGACATTATCAGTTCCCCCTTAGATTTTCTTTATATCTGGAACTTTCCCATGAATATTGAAAATTCGACTATCTCTTCAAAATTCCTTTTTTTCACTCTTTTATTTTTATATTCGGGACTCGTCATGTCCTACAAAGCCGATCTTTTTCCATTTTCAAATTGGACACAATCGTCATGAAAACGCACGTTGAACTGTGTACGCCTGCATAAGAACACATGTAGCTCGAAACGCCCACCTGACGCATATTCAACGCGTGCTTCATGAAAGATCTCGAAACGCACGTTTTACGAGCGTTGGATGAAAACGCTCGTTTTGCATGTGTACGGGTACATAAGAGCACTTGTTTTTCGAAACGCGCGCTAGCAAGAAGCGAGTTTCGAAACACCTTATGAGTACCTGGTCGAATATCCTCAAACGCACGTTTTACGAGTACGAGCGTTGGATCAAAAACTCGCGTTTGCATGTGTACGGATATGTCGTAGTCTTTTTATAAACTCAGTCATATTATAATACGCCTAGGCTTTTTCAATTCGACTATTAGGCATATTGCAATATCACCGAAATAATGGACGATCTCACAATTCGACTGGCCATTTAAGGCGTATTATAATACGCCTGCATGGTTATTCGGCTTATTGTCAAAACTTAAAAGCGGGCGATTTCCCCAGATTCTGACAGAGGTTATACTCGTCGTATTGTAATTCGACTGAGGCTCTCTATCTGTTGTTGTTGTTGTGACTTACTACTCTACTAATTTGCCCACTGAAATTGTCAAAACTTGAATACTGAAGACGATCTGGAAACAGTTCTAAATAACACTATATGATAATATAAATTATTATCAAGAAGTCCAGATAATGTCACAGATGCAATCTAAGCCAAAATGAAGAAATAGTCGAGAACCAAAGAAAAGAATATGTAGAGGGCGGGAAAAGAAATGCAGCAAAAATGCTGAACGTAAGAAATTGAAACCTCTTGAGGTTTATCAAACAGTAGCTATTGAAGTTCCTAAAGTAGAGGGATTCCAAAAATATCACGGAAACCATAGTAAGAGTCTCCGATGATGTTTACCAAATTGATACCACCCATGGTCTGTTAAACATCTCGACAGATGAAATTACTGATTGCCAAATATATAAGAATATTGATATTCCAGATAATTAAGTAATTTCCCTAAGAGAAGGTTTAAGATTATTCGCAAAATTCGAAGGACAGGGATTCAAAAAATGTTCATGCAAACCAAGCAAGTCACAGTTTCGAAATAATAAAAATTTATGTTTTAAATCCCATATCAAATGCACAAGTAAATGTCATAAGAGTAATCCATGTTGTAATAAATAGTCCAAATCTAAAATTATCTATTTATTTTTGTCTCTAAATCGATTTCCATAATCTGCCTGATACACTTCCAGACGTATCATTCAAAGTCAAAGTCAAATTCTAAAAACAATTGCGTACAGGTTCTTTCGAACAAAAAGACTAAGAAGGCGTCAAGCGTATTATAATACGTCTGAAAATATCAGTCATATTGTCAGTATTTAACTTGCTTTGGTTGTTTTACAATACGCCTAGTCATATTGAAAAAGCCTAGGCTTATTATAATAAGACTGATATTATCATGAGCCTGCGACAGATACATTGGATCACTTGTACTTTGAAACGCGCGTTTGGCTAACGCGCGTTTCCTAACGCCTAATGTGTACATGGTCTGAGGCTATCAGTTTATCGGCGTTACTATGAGTTTTTCGAGGATTCAGCAGATATTTCTGCTAGTATTAATCGCTTCTCTCTAGTTTTTCAGGTAAACAATCATTTAGTTTTTCAAGGTGTTTCTGATAAATAAGTGAGTCTCGAAATTTCAGTTTTCACCTAGAACTGTCAGAAGAATTTTGGAGAAAAATGAAGACAAGTCAATTCATTACAGCCATCAGTGAGCAGTTGAAGGAAATCTACTCCACATGATTATACCAGTGGCGGTCGCTTAGAGGAAACAGAGGAGGCCGGGCCTCCCGAAATATTATTGCATTATATTGAATTCTCAATTCAAGTTCCTTTATATTATCCCAATTTTAATCAATAGAAAATTCAAATTTCTGGATATTTTTAGCTCAATATTTCCTTATATTCAAACATTGTCCGCAACAGTGAATGAAACTTAAAAGATTACGCCTCGTTCCGCCGTATTATGGGGCCCACAGACTTTGTTCATTTTCATCCGTTCGTATCGCCGCGATTCGAATCGTCGTTCCAAAATTTTCAAAAACCAGGGTGTGTGGCGAAAACCGTCGTTGGTTTAAATACGGCGCTTGATATTTGGAACGACGATTCATCAGTTGCGGTAAAAAAGAGAAAAATACCTTCGAATGGAGGTTTGCTGGAACATACAATTTCAAATTTCTTCTGATACGAAGCACCGGCCAGTTGAAATTCGAGCTAGATAATACGTGACGGAGTCTGCTTCCTTCAAAGCGAACCTAGCCGAGACCGCACGTGCGGAGTGCGAGCTCTCTATCGACGAAATCCGATCAACGATGGAAAGAGCTGTTGTTTTGATTGGTTTTTTAATCGTTGTTAGTCAGTAGCTGATGGTTTTTCAGCTTGCTGTTTGTGATTTCGCGTTAAGATTGTGGGGCAAAATTTGTAGTAGGTAAGGAAGGATATTGGTTAGAAATTCGGATTAGTATATTTATCAAAATGGAAACGGAAACCATAATTAAAAATTGCATTGTAAGTAGAGAACTCCGGGAAACATACAATATTGTAGATTTCATTCTGAGTAAACAGTTCAGATAAATGCCGTACGATGACAAAATTTTCGTAGCAAAGACAATAAAGATGATGATGATGAATATTTTATTAGTTTTATCTCACTCTGGTATTCATCTTGCCGGAAAAGTAGATACACTAGTGGTATACCTATATTTTTATGGCCTCCTCTGCTTGAAAACTCACGAGCTGCCACTGGATTATACATTCAAAAAGACATTAAATAAGTCGGGAAATTAATAAATACAAATAAAAAGTAATTTATTAATTATGGCATTTCTCACCTTCAAATGATTCACAATTTGTCAACAAATATTTTTTATTTTTTCAACAACTTATAGCTATGAAATTGTAAAGTTATTTCAGCTTTATACATTTCGTTCCTTAATAGCACAGGACTGTTGGCTGAATTTTTAATAGTTATCAAGAATGCAAATATTGTTGAAGAGTCTTCATAGAAAAGTAACTTTTAGTGATCTTCGATGATGTCTTGATTATTTAATGATTGAAGATCCTTGAAAGCCTGAATGATTTCATGTTCAACCATTCCACGTTACTTTTATTTTCAATCCTGAATTTCCATGCTTGATCTACAATGAAATAATGTGGCAGTGTATATTTACTCACCATCTTAGCTGTATGCTCTTTTGCAATTGAAGCTAAGTTCAAAAATTCGTCAATACAACAATGATCAGAATAATATCATTGTAAAAAGAATTCTTCAGACTTGATAAAATACTGATGCTATACAGGTTATCAGAATTATAAGGATCCTCAACCATTTCAAATTGATTTGTCTTGAAAAATATATTCAATAATTTATATATTAATATATTTTTTTAATCTATGTTGAACACAGAAATTTTTAGTGACTTTTTGTAACTAGAAATAAAGCCCCGACTGAAATTCCATGGCTTGCTCTGCTGACAATAATTTTGAAACGGAGTATATATATTATTTCGTAACGCTTATAGGTCAATACGGACCCGTAATTTTGGCGGTATCGATCTCCGACTCAGCACAATGGCGCGAAATCATAATCTATAGAAACTAGTGAGAATAAGAAAAATCGTTCCGGAGCTCTCCCGGTGGATTCGTTGTGAAGAGATTAACTCGAGTAAATTCAGAGGTATCAATTGGAACGTAGCTGAGCTCCGATGACTCGCAGAACCTATTGATTTTGGTTGGAATGTAGAGAGTGGTTCTCGATGTCTGCGAGATTTCCCGAAATTCGGGATCCTATTCTTTATTTTATGAACCGTTCTGTAGTCAAAACTTTTTTACAGACCATGTGGAGTCTTTTGAAGGCGGAAGTTTGATTGTCAAGAAAAAATTTCGACCGGCTCCGTTAACGAGAATTATACATCAGAGAACATCTCAAAAATTGTTCACAGGTTTTTTTTGTTGGTCACATTTCTCGGAAACTGTATATTATTTTTCGAGGAATTGAGGAACACGTGTGTAGTACGGCCTTTCTCCTAGCACAAAATTTGTATCATCAGAATACATTAGTTATAACAGTTTATTTCGGATACCGTCTGGGAAATATTTCATTCTCAAATTCATAATTCCTGATTGCCAAATAACATGAGAATACGCCTACCTATAAAAGATACATTAAGCCCAATATTTAACTAGAGCAATTCTGACAGATTATCCTAATTATCAACTCTGCTTAAATAATTGTTTCAGGTTCGACCGCTTGGCCGCTGAACACCATTGTCTCAGGATAAAGCTGCTGGGCGATTGCTACTACTGCGTTTCCGGTTTGCCAGAGGCTAGGCCGGATCATGCTCAATGCACTGTGGAAATGGGACTCGACATGATTGATGCCATAGCGTAAGTGTCTCCTGTGATGTAGGTTGAGAAATGTTCGGCTATTAACCTAATGAACGAGGTGGACTCCCTGAAGATGCTCTCCGCTCTTAAACTCGATTAGTACGTCAACGATTCGTATTGCGGAAAAATTCCTGCAATTATTTTTCTCGGTGAGCATCGACAGCTAGAATATCTCTGAAGTGACGTATTCCAAAGTAATTTCAGGTACCTCGAGTCCAAATCCCAGATTGCATTATCGCACGTATTTCCACATCGCGTTAGCCCAACATGAACGCAAACGCAAGGATACAAAGCTTTGTAGTTCATTCTTATATCCAGTGCATTATGACGCAGGCATGGATGTTTACAGAAAGTTAAAATAGTCTTCACTTACCTTTATTTGTTTATCCGACGGACTTTCTTTATTTGCGCTAGCCTCAATATTCCCTTCATTTTGGATATTCTCGCCTTGTTTCAGCTGCATAAGTTATCAAAAGACTATTGACAGTTCTATACAATGTGGAAAAGATAAATGGAATGAATTAATTATCTCGGTTACTGTAAATATTCCTGAAATATCCTGAAACACGTCGAACTTAAATTTCAAAGCCTCATTCTGCTACGTGCAAAAGCAAACCCTACCTTCGACCACCTTCAAAAGACGGGAAGTATGGACTGATACATACTTTGAAAGCTATCACCTATGGAGTAAGTTGTTCATTCTTTCTGCATCGAAGAATATTAGCTATTGAAAAACTATGAAAATGGATGAATTACTCAACCTCCAGTATGTATAACAAGTCAAGACTAATCGTTGCTAAGTCTTCGTTCATCGTTGAGGAGCTTTAACCCATCAACCTACCCTACCCTACATACTATTGATGTAGATATATCGTTCCACATGTTTTTTATCCACTATAGAAGTATAGGTCGAAGAAATAAAAAAGCAAATACTTGCAACGTTTCGGTAATTATTTCTATCTTAATGAACAAAGGAGCTCAGAGACAATTGACATGCCACATAACAAGCGCATGAATAGGACAACTTCGAATTACAATTACATTTTTAGCCAGAATATCTTTCACATTTATAGGATTTCGGGTTGATGTTATGCCCGTATGATACATGGAAATTCTAACTGTCGATTTGGCAGTTTAAACCTTCGAGCTAATATCAAACACTAAAATTGAAAAGATCAGCATATCTCTGTTCTCTGTTCGAATCTATGAAGGTAGTGTTATCGTTGATTTTCTATGATTAAAGTCCTATATTTGAACTTCGTAGCATAATATAATTGTCAAATTGTTTTTTATTTCCTCAATTTATCAATATAATCTTGAGTGGAGTGTGATTTTGGTAGTAAGTCGGAATACTGATTCGATATGGATAAAGACTTTATTTATTTATTGACATGAACATCACCCAGGAAAATTAAGAGCTGTGACTACCTATTTGAAAATAATTTTAACAAATTACAACAACAAAAAACCAAAATGAAGCAAATGAAACGTACCAAATTTCAACTAATTTTAGATTAAGTAAAGAAATATTATGATGAAAACAAAATTAACATCTTACGGGGTAGGAAACCAAACGAAAGAGTGTGAACGAAACTTTTCAATGAATTCAGCGGCACCTTTGAAATATACGAATGAAAGGCAAAAACTTTGAGTTGAATATATGAAATTTTAAAGAAAAGTTTGAAAAGAAATCATGCAGAATACCGCAAGTACCGTTATGGTAAATTTCAATATCGTAATCCGAATCACTATTATGAAAATGCATGTTCATACTATCACACAATACGATAAATTGAAACCGATACGAAAAATGTGATCTGTACATCATAGCTCTTAACCCCACCTCTGAGATGGTTTAAACTTTTCTCTCATTATGTGTCAAATCCATTCATTCCGCCACATCTCGTAGAACAAAACAATGTTTGAATATTTCATTCTAACATTGTTTTCAGATATATTTATTCATGGCATGTTGGCCTCCTGTCAAGGATTTATTCAACATCTGTCAAATTTTATGAGATAGAAAACAGTTCTGCCAATCAATATTTTTCGATGCAAAAATCACTAACCGATATTTACTGCAATATTTCATAAATTTGGATAAAAATTCAGAGAATTAGAAAAAATAATGTATGATACTCGTACAGAAGGCTCATTCTAACAATCGTTCACTCGTGTAAGAATATCAATGCCTTCTGCACTTGTATCATAATTGTACATATATTCTTAACCAAGTTGCAGAATGGACTCCTATTCCAACACGAATGCTCCTTCGTCGCTCGTTTTCGAGAGCATGAGTGTTGGAATTGCCTTCTGCAACGAGTATTAGACGATATTTTTTCCATTTCAGTCAAGTTTTGTGAAATACTCTCGATTTTCAAATAAAATTTCAGTTTAGTGACTTTTGTATTGTATCTTGGCAGTTGGTGTGACTTACGAAATTTGACAGGTTACGGAATTGATTTGATAAGAAAATTGAGAGGATCTGAGGTCAATATTGACAACCACTAAACGAAAAATATAACTGAAAACAATGCTGTAATGAGTTTCATTAAAGCACTACTTTTAGTGCTATAATGAACTCATTACGATACTGAAAAAGAGAAATATCTATTCTATGGTTGAAACAATCCGTCATACATCAACCTCATTTGATATTTGCACTTGATCCTTGTCTAAAGGCTAAACTTTCCTCTTCGGTTTACTACAATTGATCTTACGGATCTTTAAGTCCGGTATTATAAAGGTGTCAACCGATAATTGAGACTGATTTCAGCTTGAAGACCGGTTTTTATATGTCAAAACTGGCCTTCAAGCTGAGGTTGAGTCTCAATTTTCGGTTGACACGTTTATAATACCGGCGCTTAGTGTATCGTGCGGTCTTTTCGGATAAATCGGATAAATAGGAAAAAGGTGCCAAGTTAGTGAAAAAAGGTAATCGTTACAAGTGGAAAGGGATAATAAAGTGTATATCCAGAATCATTGGGAATCATTAACGTTTGAATACCTATGAGATTCTCGTTTATGTCATACCTCTTTCGAATTAACTATAAACTCTGAGGCGAAGTTAAAAAGGAGCATCAAGTTCCTTCACTTTTAACTTATAAAAGACACCGGAACTCCATTTTCTCGAAAAATTGGATGGAAACGTGGCATTCTAATAGGCAGATATTTCTTAAAAGGCAGTGAAATAAGCGAAAAGATTATAAAAGACCAGAGATTAGGTTTTAATATCGTTCCATAAAAGACAAGTCTGTATTCCCCAGCATCAAAAGAGCTCAGTCGAAATACGTTCTGTCGGAAATTTTTTGTTGAAATGATATAGAGAATAACAAAGAATGGTTTCCGATAACGCCCTTGTTTCAGAACCTCAAAGGGAGGTTCAGATAATAATTTCTGGGCACGAATTATGTCGTGAATTTTCTGGAACTTTTTTGGGTTTTGTCTCCCAATCTCTTATTCCAACTCAATTAAAAAAAGTCAAATGATAGAAATGCTCGTACCCTGATTCCTGCACTAATTTGTCAAGAGCAAATCAAAATTGTTGCCTGAGAAAGCTTGAACAATCAAAACTAGGAATATATAAATCTGTAGGTTCACGTCTGTGGTTCAAATAATATGCTGAATATCAAGTGAAGTTCATTTTATAAGAATTTTACATTCTCTAAAATTTTGAATATTCGTAATGATCTTACGTGAATTCAATTCGTTAGTTATAAATATAGTGGCGTTTGAAAGTTTGTATGGATTTGTATCGATTTCGGTTGACAAGTTAGTGCAAGAATTTGCTTAGGAGCATATTCATTATTTCAAATTTTTTAATTGAGTTTATTTCAGAGATTGGGGATGAAAATCGGAAAAAAAGCAGAATCCTCTCTGAATAAATTTCAATCGACATTTGTCATGAGTTTCGTTGAGAAGGTGTGTTATGAAAGAATGTGAAATCATTTTCCGTACAATTTGGCTCATGCTCTCAAGACTGTTGTTATATTATAATAACCTTAGTGTTCGAAAATCTCAAAGTCCCAAATTTTCCAATGTTATTATTTCTCTTTATTTTTATTTCGTTTTTACAGCCAAATAAAATTCATATTTCGCTCGCCTTGAAAGATACTTGTTTGAAAAGACGGCAACAGCTGTTTTTTCGAACATATGTGACATTATAACTATACTTCGGAAATACGTGCACTCGCTTGTGATATCTAATTATACTCGTAATTTTTGCTTTTCTTCACTGTTAGAAACACTGTCAAGTGTTGTGATTCAAGCAACTCCTACAGGAACGAGAGATCCAGGACTCTAAAATTGTGACGAGGTAAGCAGCCACCGAAGACGATTTCTTCAAAACTTCGCGTATTCAGATGTGTACTACTTGCTCGCTTCATTATATTCGGTATAATTAAAAACCAGCATTATTTCCTACATTTTCACTTAGAGTATCTAATTCAACTTGTCCTGAGAAAGACTGAAAATCTATTTGTTGTGCTTGAATCGAAATTTAAAGTGATTTTACTTCGAACATAATTGATTATAATTACATTAGTTTCAATTGAGAATTTTCGAATTCGAATAGTTCAGAATAATTATTGATTCTGTAGATGGCAATCTCAACTGTGAGCAATTAGAAATGCACTGATTTACGTTCAGATATCTACTGGATATCCCTTGATTGTAAAAAGAAACTATAGGTAAGTCATGATGTATTAATGAAAAATTGTATGACCGACAAGATAACAAGATAAGAGTTTAAAAATTTCTGAATGTTTTTTAGGGTTTTCTCTTCCAGTCTCTGAAATAAAAATTAGGTAGAAAATTTTTTTAAATAATAGAAGGGAGGCCCCTGCGTAAAACTTTTGCACTAATTTGTCAGGGGCCAAATCCTTTCAAGAAATTGTGGCCTTACAATGAAAAAAGAAACAAGACTTCAAACTTTTAAGCTTCGTAACGTTTCGGAATCTAGATCAGATCCCTTATCAGACAAATTCTTAACTTTTCAATCGAGAAATTAAAAATTCTTACGATTCCGAAAAGTTTCCTGATTTGTCTAACGAGGGAATCTGATATAGACTCCGAAACGTTAAGCTTGAAAGTTCGAAATGTATTTTTTTTTTCATTGTTAGGCAACAATTTTTTTAAAAGATTTGGCCCGATTGTGACATTAGGAGATTCTTCCGGGCTTATTGGCCATGGTCTTTTAGGAATTATTTCATTGATATTGTAACTCGACTGCCGAGTAATTGACCGCTCTCTGCAGGGTTCAAACCTGTGCCGTTATTTATAGCTCCGCTAACGAAGGAAGAAGAAATAGGTTGACGTGTATGTCATTGCTTCCACTCCGTATCATCTTGATTTGGGTCTTGTCCAAGACTGGCACCAGGTACCAAGGGCGTTTCATCTTTTCTGAATAAATGAGGAAAGGGAATAACCTCAGCTAAAAAAAAACCCTCACCCTGCCCGTGAAAAAAAAATTACTCAAAATATTAATATCAGGAAAATCTTGAAAGACATCAGTGTGATCTGAGAAAACAGCTTTATGTTATCCGTCGATGGGCTCAGATAAACAGATTCTTCACAAAAACGACTCACAATTCTTAATCTGAAATGAAAAAAGACAAAATCAGAGAAGAAACCAACTATTTAGAATAAATTAAATAATTTTGAAATGGTCCCTGCCTTTGAGAAAATTATATTAAGTCCATCCGTTGGAGCATGTTCCGCTTAATCAGATGTTTCTGTCTGATTGAGTCGATATTATCGTTCGTGCTCCTTAATTCTCGTATTGATACTTCTTTTTGTAGTACCGAGCAGCTAAAAGAAAGAAATGATAAGCAATTGCATAAACAAATAAATCTTAGCCGCTCCAAACGAGAAATAAAACAGAATCGAAAAAGAATACTAACAAATCATTCAAATCGCTGCTCCGATGCGAGTATCTCGACACATTCGCCATCTGAATCTGAAACAACTTTTGAAATTTTCAACCTGAAATATTTTGCAGGCTTGTTCGTGAAGTAATGGCTGTCAATGTCAATATGAGGGTAGGAATTCACACAGGCAGAGTCCACTGCGGAGTGCTTGGCCTACGAAAATGGCAGTTTGACGTTTGGTCGAATGATGTTACTCTGGCTAATCACATGGAGAGTGGTGGAATTCCTGGGTGCGTAAATCGAATATATGAAAATTGATGTTTCTCTGTTCTTTCGGTATGCGATGCCATACCGTTCATCCGATATAGCTGTAAAAAGTGTTGTTTTAGGTAAAAGCAGATTCATCATTCATCGCGAGATTAATCGATGAAGAGACTATTGTAGGCCGTGAAATTTTGTCGATAATGTAAGCTTCCTATACCGTTGATTAACAATAAATATTGCTCCACAAGTTCTGAATAAAAATTAAAATCAGAATTTTTTTTAGCTGGTACTAATTCTGATAATAGTATTCCATTTTTTTCTTGTTCTTCAACAAAGGTTATGGGTATGCTTCAATCAAGGTATTATATGTAGTTCAGTTATTCATTTGATGTTCTTTTCGTATCGGTGAAGAAAATAGAAAGGGACCATTTTTGGGAATTCTACGGCTAAAAATCAGGCAATGAACCATCGCCCAAATACAAACAGTATGTACTGTTTCTTGTTGATCGCAAATTTCTCCATATAATATTCAGCATACCTACATCATTATAGATGCCGTTCAATGTAAGTGTGAACAATTTGAAGATATTGACCGCAACCGCTGTATTTTATCTTCTTAAAAAAAGATTGTTTTTGCCACTCCTAATTGAACAAGACGACTCTTCAAATTCTGCTTTTACCCAGTTATTCCTGCTGAAGATGCTACGAGAAAGAGCTGGTGTTCTATGAACGAAATCGCATTTATCCTAAAGAAAACACAGATACTTAACAAATCATCTCATAATTTCTGAAAATTTTCCTTACAGGAGAGTGCACATTACCAAAGAAACATTGAAATGTTTGGGTAGTGACTACGTGGTGGAACCAGGACACGGAGGAGATAGAAACTCGTATTTAAAGGATCACAACATCGACACTTACCTTATTATTGCGCCATCTTATAGAGGAGTAAGTATGAATCACAATTTTGAATGAATTCGGATCAACAATGAAATATGTTCAATATTCTGATGGCTGAAAGCATGCCTAATAACCCTGCAGTAGGCTCGCCTAGATTAGGTATCTAATAATCAATCGCATTCGGACTGTCAGTCCGCACAAGAGAAATTTAAGTTTTCCGGCATGTGATATGTTTTCAAATTCATTTAAATTATATTAGTTTGGGGTAGAATAAATTTTATTGTTAGTATCCGGGGTCCCGGGTGGTTTAAAAGTCTGGAAACGGTGAATTTATTTCGATGATAGGTGGATAATCGGAATTCGGATACTGGATACTGCGGCCTTCAGTTTTTTGCCCGAGGAATCGAATGGCTTCATCAGATATTTGGCCCAAAAGGACCTCATATGAGATATGAGGCTTACTTTGAAATTTCAAATGCAAACCCCTTTTTTTCGGACTTAGCGTTAATTTTTCAAGAAAATAATTGCTCATCCAATCACTGTCAAAAAAATTCTGGCCACGGATCTCGTCGAAATATGAGGATACTGAAGGCTGCATCATCGTCATCCGCCTAGTTTTTTGAAAAATCACGAAAGAAATAGAGGCGCGAAATAGAGGAGTGAGAGTGCGCGCGTGACTACTGCAGGGTTAATATAATCGAGATAAGAGGGGGGAAAAGAAAAGGAAAACAGTTTCAGGAATCACCAGAGGGTCAACATTTTCAACGATTCAAAGCATGTTTAAGCTACATCAACCGAACTTCGAAGTTCGCCAGTTCGACAAACTAAGTAAACAATGTCACGTTTCGAAACTTTTTAGCAAGTTTCTAATAAATTCGATATTTGTTTCCGTAACTTGCAACAAGTAATTTAGTTATGAAAATACAGAAGATCCCATCTATTCCATTCCTTGAAAATCTTCTCACGATAAAAAAGATTACTTTCATTCAATCATACAAATCTACGAGACATTTAATGTGCGGGTGTGTATAGTATTATGTATAACTAGGTTTATTATACGACAAAAAATGATATTTCCAATTCAGTATTCGATATATGAAACCATTGATTGCGGAATAAGATGGATATTGAATTTTCTGTATATCAAACTCAAACTGTAAAGACGAATAGGGTTCAATATTTCGAGAACACGTTTTGTCCTTCACTGCTGACATGAAGAAAAAACTCTGCCTCATTTACTTCAATGAACACATTCTTTTCATCTCAACAGGGAACATCCACATCTCACTCCCATTCCATGAATGGTAATATATCTAAAGAAATGAGGATGATGGGCCATGGGTCACAACATGGAAAACACAACAAGTGAGTACTTGATATTTTTGCTCAAATCTGGGCTATTACCACATTCACTGCCAAATGAAACGAAATAATCCTGCTAATTGGATCTCATTGAAAATGCCTGCAAATCAATGAGGTTTCGTCCACATAATTTTTTTCAGTCGATTTTCGTAGATCAAAGTGCAGTACCGCATGAATTATGTTTGCTTAAAAATTATTGAAATACGTTCACCCATTGTAACTCTGTATTCAGTATGAGGTAACCTTGTCAGTAAAATGAATGAAATATTTAAAACTGAATATTTTTCGTAATAACTGAGAAATTAATTTTCTCACGATTATTTGCAAACATACATTATTTTCTTCAGTAAGTAATTCGATGAGGGCAACTTATTTTTACGAAAAAACTAAAAAAAACCTTGTTGAGTAAATCTTTCAACACGAATACAAAATATTAACCTTGCATTATGTTTTTCAGTTTTTTTTTTCATAGGCAAAATAAGATGTCCGAATTATACAGGGTGATTCATAACTATTGGGACATAGGCTGAGGGAAGATTTTTTGAACCAAAATATGGCGATAGGACCAAATATACCTCAATAAAATATTGCTGTGGAAAAAGATAGGGGGCGTTAAAGTTGATTTTTTTTTCGTTTTTTTGCTAATAATTTCACTGTATATATTTTCATTCGTTTTCAAAACAAACACAATTTAACACTTTAGAGCAATGGTAAGGGACTTGAAGTAACGATTTATTCATTCTATTTATTCATTGCGGCGATAAAGCATAATTAAAAACAATGTAACATAAAAAGAATAAACTTAAATTAAATGTTCTACGTGGCCTCCTCCGACTTCTATGCCTTTTCTAATTCTTTTAATAAAGAACTTTCGAACTTCGGGCATATTATTCTGTCCCCTTATAATTATAAGCAAAAAACGAAAAAAAAAATTCAACTTTAACCCCCTCTATCTTTTTCCACAACCATATTTTATTGAGGTATATTTGATCCTATCGCCATATTTTGGTCCAAACAATCTGCCCTTAGCCTATGTCCCAATAGTTATGAATCACCCTGTATTTGACAAGACTATTTCATGAGTAACATATTACACATAGCTACCTACGAGTATTATACATACATAATAATTATGTAGGTATTAGAAATTCATATCATTACAAAATACTCCAAACCTAATAATGCATGGTACAATTAAAATATGAATTGAAATTTCGAAACACAGTAGTATTGTCTAAAATATTCGTTAATTCATTGATATCGTTTCGTGTAGGTGGATAATTAATGTTGTTGAAAGGTTCATCTCGAGGACTTGCTGCTGGGTCTCCCATTTTCTGTTTTTTAGCTGGCGGTTCTGAAACGTCACTTCTGGAGGTGTTTATTATGTCGGAATAATGGTTTTTATCTATTTGGAGTTTAGGCTGAATTGAGTTCGCTGGACTTTGATTATTAATTTCAACTAGTTCTTGTCCACCCAACTTTGCTCAAGCTAGGTAACTGACTTCTGTCGATCACATAGAGTGGATCTGTTTTTTTAATTTTTTTTATTCAATCCTGGAGTCTTTTTCTACCTTCCACTTGGTTGTTCTTAGTTCCACGATGGGATTTATGTTGAGAATAATCTATCAGTTTTAATTCTGGATTATAGTAAACCATAATAATTTCACAAAAACAGACTGGATAAAAGCCACAGTGTTCTTCGGTCACTTTTTCCACCACTCTCAACAGTTTTATTCAAGAGAGGATTATATTCTACTGTTCCTGAGAACTGTGATTTAATAAATTATTTAACTATGTTATCTACATGTTTCAATCCTAGAATTATTATCCACTTCCTGGTAATCTATGTTATTATACATGTATCATTCACTAGGTATTTTGTCAAAATCTAGTTGAATGACGCGATTCTTGAATAGATAACTTTTACAAAGATAACAGATGAAGCATGGTTCGATATCAAGGTAGTATCATGGTGAATACTTGAATTAATGAACTAATTCAATATCAAAAGGAAACCTTCTCGTAAAAAGACGTCTTGAAAAACAGTGAATCTGGAATTGAAAGATAACGAAAGGTGCCCAAAAAAATGGTTGATGTATAAAAGCTCTGAACGGTGAAACATTTGAATCATTTACTTTCAATTTCACAAAATTTGTGTTCTCGATTTGCAAATAACGCAAATAATTCCTCGAATGGCAAGCGTTTCAAATAGCATTCAAACTTCAAACCAGAGTGTACTGGCAGTCTCAGAATCAAACGACACATGATATCGATTTGTTTTATCAGCCAGACAAAATTCGAATTTCCAATTAAGCCTTTCTTTCTGCTTGTTTTGACTTCTCCCCTCTTATTCGCACCCCATTGAACTCGGATCCGCTTCGGTTCCAGATTTTGCGGAAAGTTTTCGAACAAACGGAGCATTAACCTGTCTACATTACCCCCTACGACACGAGGCCGTGAATGCCCGTATGGATGTACCGAGAACATGAACACGATAAGTCGACTTTCTTATCTGAAACTTCGAATGGAGTTTCCGGCAGAAAACCTTTGGTAACCGACGGGCTTGTCGAACTGAGTTGAGGTTGGGGTTAGCAGGAAATTGAAATTTTTGATTGGATCTCGTAGAAATTTCCTGAACTATGCGATATATGCTTATTCACACTCTTGAAGTTGATCTATAATTCATTATTAATTCTATGAAGGGGTAGTCTATGTCCTTTTGTTTCTTTGTTAACAACTTCATATTTCGTATACCACTAGATATTTCTTATATAAGTTGTAGTTATACATTATATTTTACTTTGATATGAAATTTGGAAATTTTTCGACAAGTGGAAATTAGAATGGACTCTTTGCCAAAACTTTATTCCGGTTTGGTTTGGTGTAGTTGGTAAGGAAAGTGAAGTTAGGTTCGGCCAGTATGGTTGTGTTGGATTTTGCTCGGTTAGATATAGTTAGGTACCTAGTTCCAGTAAAAAGTGATTGAGAGCTATAAAATACAATACATAATGAAACATAAAAGTACCTAGCTGAAGTTAGTGCAACGGTGTAGCATACAGTTCTGCGTATGATAAAAGGAGTTAGGGAAAAACCTCAGCAGAATAAACACTACCTACCAGTGTTCGAAAAAAATTACTAAAATTATTATATATCAGAGGATCTTGAAGGATATCTACGTGATTTATAAAAGCATCTTCATGTTATCCTTATATGGAAAGAGTTTTAATCAATCTACCCGAAATTCTTAACCAAAAAAAAAGACGAAAGCAGAAAAAAAGCAATTATTTATAATAAATCAAATTGTTTTCAAATTTATCACCGATTTCAGAAATGAAATTAATATTTTTGTGGGATCCGGGATTTTATTTAATACTAGGTCAGTTAATATTGTAGTTTTTAATTTTTACCTACTCAAGTACACCAGTGAATATTTCAGGCCGTTCGAAGCACATGACGCTAAAGTCAAGATTTCATGAGTGTTAGCAGGTGTCGATTCGAAAATTAGAGATTCATGAAAAAGAAATGACTTAAGGGTATCGTAGTCTTGCGAGGAAAAGAGAGCAAGGAGTGCTTAGAGAAAAATAGTCGATTAGATGATGAGACGGTAGGCGGTCACACTGTTGACCGATTAAAATAGAATTTTCGACTAAGTGATTAGACGGAAACTAGTCGGAAAAGTTAGACGTTAGACGTAATCTTGAAACGCGATTTTCAGACTTAACAGAATAAGTGGAAGCTAGTTTAGAGGTCGTTAAACAAGATTTCGTGACGAACTCATTTGACGAAAACTGATTATATATTCATAGAAGTGCGTTAAGTGATTGTAATCCAAAGTTCTTTGTTGTTAGTGTTTTAACTTCTATTCATTAAACATTCTTTTAATTTTCCTGATGTCTAGTTATTCCATAGAACCATTAAAAATCTTATATTTATGTTAGAAATATCACAAGGAAATCAAAAGAAGAATTTCCGAATTTGTTGAACATCACAAATTGATAATTTTTTAACATCACAAACTTAACCGTAGATTAGACTAGGTAAAAAAATCAATGAAAATATATATTATCCTCTTTCAGGAAGATTTTTTTCTGTTGCCGTGTGGGTGAGGAGAATTACCTCAACACCATGTTCAATGGCTAATTTTGAAACGTAATCACTCTTGTCCTTCGAAATTCCTCTATTCAACTTTTAAATTCCCAAAGTCTTGCTCTCTGAGGGATTTTCAGAACAGGTACGACCATCCAGGTGATGATTTTTTCGGAACTTTAGATGTTTGAAGACCGCTAGAGGATCCTACTGAGGGAAAATCATCTCCCATAGATAAACCAAACACTTATAACACAAAGGAAACAACGGAATATTTACGACGTATTCCGAAAATTGTCAAAATACAAAAAATCAAAAACATATTACACTCCCAGTATCTAAAACAAAATCAATTAAAAACTTTTTTCTATTTCAGTATCGTAATGAGTTCATTACAGTACTAAAAGTAGTGCTGTAATAAAACTCATTACAACATTGTTTTCAGTTATATTTTTCGTTTTGTGGTTGTCAGTACTGACCTCCGATCCTCTCAATTTTTAAATCAATTCAAATTCCGTGATCTGTCAAATTTCGTAAGTCACACCAACTGCCAAGCTACAATACAAAAGTCACTAATCTGAATTTTCATTTGAATTTCGAGAGTATTTCATGAAACTTGACTGAAATAGAGAAAATATCGTGTAATACTCGTTGCAGAAGGCAATACCAACACTCATGCTTTCGAAAATTCGCTCCTTCGTCCCTCGTTTTCGAATGTCGCATTCGTGTTGGAATAGGAGGTAATTCTGCAACTTGTTTTAGAATATACTATTGAAATAATGGAAATGCTCTCAAGAAAATTTTTGCACTAATTGGTCAGTAGAAAATAGTTATTTAGTGCAGAAAACACGAGTTCAAAGTTTAAAAACTATCCACGGCGAGCCTTCTGTACATTGTCTTAAATAGGTCATGAAAATACACATTTTTTCTTTATATTTCTCTTCATTCTTTTTCTCTATATTTACTTTTCGTCCTTTTCAGTTCAGTCGAAAATCTTTCCCACATGGTTCAGGTATTGGTAGTGTGTTATTATTTTATCATTATTTCATGTTAGGTTAGGTTAGGTACCTGATTCAGCAGGAAAACTATCATTCGGGTATTCGGAAGAGCGGTAGCGAGATTTATATCTCGTGTAGACGTAGATGATGGAGGATCGCGTATTTGACATGGAGTCTTGGTATCCTTTAAATCATATCCACCCAACGTTGTATTCAGAAACTACTTAATATCGGCCCCGAAGGTCATGTTCCTGATCCTCGATAAAATCATGAGCATCCGCTCTATGCAGAACGTGAATTGTTTGTTATTAAGCGGAATCTAGAATAGGCCTCATTAGAGTAGACAGTTACGATCAATTCTGTTTTGTCCACATAGTTGAGAAGTTTTTTCACCAAATCTTAGAAAAATGGATTTGGGGCATGTGAAAAAGAGTTGGTTTTCTTACTTTCCCTGCGACAATATGTTTAATGTCGCAACTTTATCGGCAATTTCAGGTTTTGTACAGGGCGGTCAGATTTCGATGATTTAGTACTACTTACATCTCCTAAAGTGAAAGAGATAGAGAAAAAGGAATATACATGTTATGTTCTCCTTTTTCGAGAAACATGAATTGCTGAATACCGCTTCAAATTTTAGAGAAATTGAAAAAATACAAAATTTTTCAAATGGAAATTTTCCAAGATTCAGACAATTTCAAAATAATAATTTATTATATAGAGGCCCCCATTCACTGTGAATTAAGACTAAAAATCTATGTTTTTTCAAGTACTCATAGTAGAAACAAAAATGTATAATTATATAACCATAAGTAATGTTTTTTGATACAATATGAAAGGTTACAATTGTTACAAGTTCTATGTCTTTCCCAGTTGAAAAGATAAGAATCAAAATCAAAACCTTCATTGATTTTGTTGATCGAAAAATGTTTTTTCGGAAATTTCGATATAAAAACTCATAGCACACCGAGTAGCACAATAGGATTTAGATTTGAAAAGAAATAAATTTTTTTAATTTTTCCAATTTTTGAAGCGGCACTGAAATTTCGATAGCACCAGTAAGAAGTACTGAAAAACTGGCCCCAAAGATGGTTTGATATCGAGAGCTTAATCACAATACCTAGGAAGTTATAGCGAATTATAAAAATTATCCAAATTCGAAAATCACCCAGTAGCACGGAAACAAGACACCGTAGCGATTTGTAGTATTCAGCAATTTCTCGAAAAAAGAGAACATGACATGAATTTTATTTTTCTTCTATCCCTTTCAGTTAAGGAGATGTAGTTCTAAATTATCGAAATCGGACCACCCTCTTCTTGGAAAATCTCTAGAATCATTTACTTATATGATTATTTTTCTGCAAATTGTTCACTCAAACGTCATTAAGTCATTGTCATTGGATACTTTGAGCCATGCATATTTGATTTATAGTTGATAATTGGAAGAGCAAGCGTATTTTTATTTACTCTTTGATAAGTGACAAAGTGACATTCCTCGAGGAAAATGAAGCGCAAATGAAATTTCTCTCATTCTTATCGAATACGTTCATTCTATCACATTTCGTAGAACAAAATTCATGCTAGAATATTTCATTCTAGGACAGTTTTCATGGCAATATTTATTGATTACATGTTAGCCTCCTGCTAACTATTTTCTGAGACAAAAGCAACCCTATCGCCTTATACTGGTTATTGGAACAAACTGTTCTTGTGGGAGCGAAACAGGAGTCATTCCAACCCTTCTTTTGGATGAGTACAACCTTATCATTTACTTATAGAGTAAGGTCCCAGGGCCCCCAGACGTTACTTATTTTTGAAGTAACGAATTTTACAGTATAGACAGTCTTATATGTATTAAATAGTGTGTGCATACTCGCTAGCTTGGCTAGACGGCCCGTTCACAGGTAAAAGGTAGAAAAGGACTGATTTTTATATATGTCGCGCAGAATATTATGAAAAATAAATATTTCATATTGCCAGACCGTTTCCGTGGGCAGTAATTCCTCCCAGACGCTTTAACTTTCAATAAAAAAATCACACTTAGAAACATTGTTGCGAAATGGTCAGATTCAGCACTTTTGTCAAGTTCGAAGCACTGATTTTTATATATGTCACGCAGAATATTATAAAAAATAAATATTTCATATTGCCAGACTGTTTCCGTAGGCCGTAATTCCTCCCAGACGCTTTAAATTCCATTTAAAAAAATGAACTTTTCTTACATTCGAAGTCTTCAATTTTGAATATAATCCTTGCGGGATTATTTTAATACCTTTTGTGGAAAGCCAGACCAATCCCAAGGGCCAAATATTTTGCCAGACACAATCAGAATTTTTATTAGGTCCCTAGAAACTATTAATTTTTTTGCCTATAAAGTAAGTGAATGGGGGGAATTACGGCCCACAAGGCAGGTTCTACCAACTTGAGGAAATTTGAACAGAACCCATAGTTACGAAACCTTTATCAATAAAATTATTGTAAAACGCCAGGTACGAGTTAACCATCGAGTGAAGCTGACAATGAAGATTAAGATTAAGATACTAATGAAAAAGATTTAATTTTTCATTTCTGTTATAATTATAATAATAAATTGTCATTTCCATAATTTGATGTTGAAAACATACACTTTCTAGGCAAAAAAATTAATAGTTTCTAGGGACCTAATAACAATTTTGATTGTGTCTGGCAGAATGTTTGGCCCTTGGGATTGGTCTGACTTTCCACAAAAGGTATCAAAATAATCCCCCAAGGATTATATTCAAAATTGAAGACTTCGAATGTAAGAAAAGTTTAGAGCGTCTGGGGGAATTACGGCTCACGTGAATGGTCTGGCAATATGAAATATTTATTTTTATAATATTTTGTGTGATATATATAAAAATCAGTGCTTCGAATTTAACAAAAGTGCTGAATCTGGCCATTTCGCAACAATGTTTCTAACTGTGATTTTTTTTATTGAAATTTAAAGCGTCTGGAGGAATTACGGCCCACGGAAACGGTCTGGCAATATGAAATATTTATTTTTTATAATATTCTGCGTGACATATATAAAAATCAGTTCTTCGAATTTAAGAAAAGTTCGGTATGTTTTTGTCTATCTTTTCTACCTGCTACCTGTGAACGGGCCCGCCTAGCCAAGCTAGCGTGTATGCACACACTATTGAACACATATAAGACTATCCATACTGTGAAATTCGTTACTTCAAAAATAAGTAACGTCTGGGGGCCCTGGGATCTTAGACTATTATATGAGTTTACATTTATTATCATTGAATAAGTTTGAGATAATCATATTGGACCGTATATTAATCCTGAGATCTGAATAAAATCTCACACTTTGTGATTTTCTTGTGAAATAAATTTGTGATACCGTTCAGAAAAGTCGAACACAATTTAATACTATTTTTTTCATTGTGAAATTCTCTGTAAATGAAAGCCGGCATTCATCTTTCCACACATTAATTATAAGAACTTTAGTGCACTCAATTGAAAATCTATCAGTGTATTTTCTTAATTCGAGATCATACACTTTCCCATTAGAATACTTAAATAAATTTGATAGTTTTGGTAATACTGAATTTTGGAAAGTTGGAATTGATACATTTATCTATGTAAATTTGATATGATTAAAACTATCTGGCGCCCTCCCTATTTCTTTGAGTTTAATTAATTTTGAAATACAACCTTAAAAAAATCCACCCCTTCTCCACTAGAGCTAAGCCGATAGCTTCCTACCCTTAATTTATGTTAGATCTTGGTAAATTTATAGAATACTTCATTTGTGAAGAAAAAACGTAACATGTAAGCGTCCTGTCACGGATCTTAGAATACAATAGAAATGTATGATTTGCCAAGTATTACAGTTAGGTACCCACATACAATCATTAATGCAATTTATGACGAATTGGGACAAGAGCTCATTCTAACACTCGTTCTTTCTGAAATTCGCCACTTCGTGGCTTTTCTTTAATTTTGAAGACGTGGAAGGATATCAATGCCTTCGACAATTGTATGAATAAACTATTCAACTATAAAACAAAATACTCTCATCAGAAGGCAAGTGAATTATTTTTCTCATGTAAAAATGCGATTAGTATTCGAGTCACTTTTTTAACGATGTTACATATGAACTCGTAAACATCCCTTTGTGCACGTTTCTTTCATGTAAATAGGCTTTTACCGAGGCTTTCACAAAACGGAACGCATTTACCATGTCCGGAGCGGCGATGTTGTTCTTTTTAACGATCTCATTTGGCGTTTGGTGAACTTTTTCACTTGCATATCAGCGCATGAATCAATCATTATATATGGGTGATTCTCCGGAAACTGTGTCTTTTCAGCGGTACTTTTGACTTCAACAAAAAAGTTTACAAATGTTATTCAAATATGGATTTTTGTCATAATCAAAACCTAACTGTTCAACAAAAATTGAATAACACCTGAAATTCCTGCATTTTAGCTATTTTCAGAAAAATATTTGGTCGAGGTAGTCCACGGGAATGATCAATGTTCCACGGGAAAGATCTAAATGATGCTATCAGGATTCTGGATACGAAGTGATTCGAAACTTCCATAAAATTTCAATATAGTATACATATATATATATAAAAAAAACAGAGTAGGTATTCTAGGAACCATAATATACAGGTTGTTTGTTCTCGGACGAGCCACCTCGTTATTTTCTTATCCCATAGTGATTGGAAAAATCACGCATGATTTTGTTCGGGAGGACATCTTTTGATGAATATTGGAAGCTTGAATGAGCAACCCCCTAAGAGGGGGCCTTTCAACCCCTCAAAATTGAAAAGGGGAGAGGGGTTAGGTGATACTTCATTTGAAAGGTTTCTTCACATCGGTGTACAATAACGTTGTTTTGAGGAACCATTTTAGCTAAGAATCAATTTACTAGCTCAAACTTTTGTGACCCAGCCTGAAAATTTGGACGAACTACGCCAACGAATTGTGCATGTGTGTCATAAAACAACTCCAATTATGCTGAACCATGTTAAAGACGGTTTTCAGTCAAATTATTTCTGGAAATCAATGGAGAAAAATTTGATTTAAAAACGCAGATATAATTTTTTTATTGTTAGCATGAAAAGACAGAATCGACTTGTTTCGGGAACTTTTTCCAATCGCTGAGATAAGAAATATACGAGGTGGCTCCTCTGAGGACAAATACCCTGTATATCTAAATATAATAATGATCAAAGATGCCGTCATCACGAAATACATAATTAGCATAATTTATTTTATTCAAAAATATCTAGAACAAAAGGAAATTTTTTCATTTTGTATTTTTTTTTAATATTGCCTGACATTATTTTTTGATAATAATTCTGGTTTTCATTCGATGTGACTACCTTCTTATTTTCAACTGACGCTCAATAATCTCCCCAAACATTGTTCATAATTGGGTTCGATGGAGATCCAATCTCATTTCAATAAAGAATTCGTTTGGGGCAGGCAATTCAGTTTTGCGGAAAATTTTCTTCATTCTACAGCACTTCTGCTTATATTTATTTCTTTTCCTTTTTTCTCTGTGTTTTCCTACTCTTCTTCTGTTCGACATTCTTTGGCGTTGAATTTCCCTACAATCTCAAAATTAATCATCAGAACTCTCTGGAGGAGTATTTTCAGCTAAATTTTCTCTATTTGAAGTTTTCTTGCTCTTCTATAAATTTTTGTATTAATTCTCCATTTCTTTCTTTGCAACCTTTGTTGCCTTGAAGTCATTTCATGAATGGTTTTCTTCATTTTTCCTTCGTTCTGCTTCATATTTTTCTCCTGCCTTTCAACTACTTTTTGAACAACGCTATCTTTCTTTTTTCCCTTTATCCTCAGTTGTTCCCTAATTCGCTTCGAGCACGAACAATATTTTTTTTGAAAAAAACTATGTTCATCATTATCCAGACATTATACTCATTCCCGTGGTAGTGCAATCATTCCCGTGTCATGGATTTCGCACGGGAATGACATCCACGGAATGACAAAAGTGATATTTTACTCTCGTATTTCCAGAAAAACATATTTCATTTATGAGAAAACAGATTATTTTATGAATGTTTGCTATAATGAAATGATAATACAATGAATTTTCACAAAACTTTAATTTTTACCTGAAAAATTTTCCTCCACGGGAATGACTGCTAGGATGTTACACAGCGATCTCAACACTTTCGCTAACTAGCAGAACTGTTCTGTTCAATCATATAAACACAACTGACGTTATAAACAATCGGAAATGACTTCCAGGCTCTTTTCAAACTACTGGGTAGGGGTTAACGCGTTAAATTCGAATCATTTGATGAAATTCATAATCTGCCACGGGAATGATCATTTTCGCCTGTGACAGATTTCTTTTTTCAAATGAAAGAAAAATTTTGACTATTTCTTTCGAACTAATGTGGCAAACTATAATACATGGTACAATATTCCAGTGAATGTATCTCATCTGGTTTTCGTTTCTTCAGGAATGTGAATTATGACCGTTCTCAAGTTCTTGAATCATTCAGTTACATACCACGGGAATGACAATTTTGAGATACTTATTTAAAAAAAATGAAAATTTATGAATGAATGTTGAGTAAAGTCATATGAACCTGGAGGGAGAATGAAATCTCTAACATCAGATTCATACACAACATAAAAATTCCAATATTTTAAAGATTTATTGATGTGTAACCTGTTGGGACTCAGTTTCTGGAGAATCACCCATATGCGAGAGATACAAGAGTTCGTCCTGAGGGGTACATATTTATTTGGAATATATCAAATTTCTCAACAAAAAGTTTTTTTCGCACCAAAGCATGTTTTCATATAACTTATTTCAGTAGATACGATCTTCAGTTTCTGAAATATTGGCATGAACAAGTGAGATCTTTAAAATTATTTGGCAAATTTCGTTCATTTTATAAAATTATGTTTAGAGGGGACAAATTTTCATCATGAGCACAAAAAAACCCCCAACATTTTCTGTATAGGCAAGAGATGTGATAGAGTTAGTCTGAAAGTAATTCATATTCTCCACACAATCCAGTTAAAATTTCCAAAATCGGTTCAAGTTCCTATGACGAAATTTTTTTTATGAGGAAGTGATTGCGGATGTGTTTTAGTTAAAGAGCTTAAATCACCGAATTCGAACATTTCAACTGCGATGTTTAGAGAACAAAAAAGCTTTTCAACTAAAACACAAGCAATTCATGAAAATAACTGAAATTAGAGATCAAGCCAACAATCAAGTCGAAGCCGAAAAACAAAATTTTTTTTTAATTGTGGAAAAGTTTCAAAATGATCGGAGGAGCGAGTTGTAGCATCTGGCCGCATTTAAAAAATACCGATGTCTGAAAAAAACTATCGAATGTCTAGGTGTTACCGGCATAATATTTTTTCTTTTTTCTTATATTGACCCTATTGAAAAAAGTAGGTAAAAGTGATCGATCGCTTCCGAGGATAAGAGTGACGCTCGTTCCCATCGTCGAAGCTCATCGATCGCGCAACGAAACGATCGTTTTCTTGGTATCGGCAAGCGTCGTAGTGGCTGAAGCGCATTCCAATCTTCTGACGATAACGCCATCGTTTAAAGTACCGCTTGCGTTGGGAAACTGCTAATGATTTTCCGATAGGTGTCAGACGAAACAATAGTGAAGTGAAATACAGAATAGTGCCTACCTCCGCTTTCGATTCTCTGAGTTCCGTTCTTGTATTCGTTTACTTCGAAAGCGGAAAATACAGAATCCCACCATAGACATACAGGTACATGCATAAATGGTATTGTTAGGAATCAAATACAGTTGTGAGTTTCCACTGCTTATGAATCAGAATCTCCGGATCGTTGGTTCTGTAATGAAATAAGTCATCAAACAATTCGTTGCCGTCTTCAAACCATTTTCAATCGAAGGATGTTTTCAGTCAATTATTTAATGGGAACTGATAGGATGGTGAAAAGATGGAATTCGACGGAAATTATTCGGGATATCATATATTACCTAGGACCTAACATGAAGCTTCTCGAGCAGAACGCATTTTTTCGACAACAGAGCTTGAGTGTTTAACTGTTCCGTAATCAACTGAGAAATTAAGGTGAAAACCTCAACTCTGTAGTAGGTATTAGGAAAAGTCTGAAAAAATGGTAGGGGAAACTTACATGAAAAATAATTGACCTATTAGAGTCAACACATCTCGACCCATCTACTTGAACAGAAAATAACCGAGTTATGTAGAATAATGGGTGAAACTAATGGCGGTATTCTGCTTTCATCTGTAAGCAAGTCTGTAACTTTTCATAAGATTACAGGAAAATTACGATTCTCGACGTTATCTATGAATCCAAAACGCGAATGTCTTTGCTCTCTGACCGGGAGGGTTTGAAACCAGATTCGGCCATCCAAGCGATGATTTTACGGCACTTCTGATAGTTGAAGATCGCTACAGGTCCCTTATGAAGGGAAATCATCTCCCATAGACTGTCCAAAGTTATTTTCTCACAAGAAAATAAGAAAAAATTTAGTTAGTACGCTTTTCGTGACACTAACTTTATTATGACATTTGTCATAATACGGGGAGACAGGTTTTTTCGGCTGAGGTTTTTTCCCCTGGCTCTATAGTATCGTATGATACTGGTGATGATAGTATCGTATGATACTATAGTATCATACGAAGAATGTTGTGGTACCCCGTTCCTTTTACCTCAGCTTAGATTCTTTTTGTTTCAACATTTATTGTATTATTTTAGCTCTCTTATTCAAAAGAATATATATATATATATATATATATATATATAATATATATATATATATATATATATATATATATATATATATATATATATATATATATATGTATGCCAATCGGTCTCTTCGAGGACATTTTGAAGCATGAATTGGTACATTCGAGGACATTTTACCCATTCGAGGACGGTCCCCGAATTGCTGATGCAAGTATCGGTCTTTTCAGGGACGGTCCTCGAATGGGTCGGCTATTTGAGGACGTTTGAGAAAATTTAAATTATGGTTTGTTTAGAAGTTTGAGGCTATCACGATCGGATGTGGTGACATTATAAGAGTCTTCTCTGGTTTTATGTATTATTAAGGTCATAAATTGAACAAAGTGAGTAGTTAAAGATACAATTGTAATTCAGCAAATAGATGCACCTAGGTACGTGCTCTCAAACCAAGTCCGCTTTCTCGAATCTATTCGCTATTTTTTATTACTTTTTACAGATAAGATGTTCCGAAGCTTATTCATGAATAATTTTTGAAATTTTCGATAAGTCAGAAAGAATATAAAAAAAAATTGGAAAAATATGAATTTCATCCGTTGAATTTGAAACAGAAGTAAATTAAAATCTGTGTTAAAACAGCCACTGGTCAATTCGATTCAATGAAGTATGTAACTATAGTCCACTTTTTCCAATCCACTCGTTTCTTTTTTATTAGTTTATATAAATAAGATTTCCCGAAGCTTAATGATGAGTTACTGGAAATTTGCATTATTTCGAAAAAAATTTTTATATATCTGAAAAAAGGCGGTGTAGTATCAAATCATGTACCTGGGCTTAGGAGAGTCTTCCGGGCTTATTGGCCGTGGTCTATTAGGAATTATTTCACCTGCGGTAGGCATCTTCAGAGGATTCTGGGTCTTAGATTGTAACTCGACCGCTGAATTTCCGAAAGTGACGCTGGATTCGATCCGTTGGTCCCACTTATACCCTGATCATTGGCGGGAAAAGGTAGTGGTTTTACGCGCGCGATGTTGATTGGTCCATCGCTTCCACTTCGTATTGGCTTGATTTTGGTCTTTTCCAACACCGGCAACCATGCGCTATGTACCAAAGGAGTTTCTTCCCTTCTGTTCATATTGTTCTTATGTTTATATATCTCAATGGCTTCCATGTTCATCCTAGGATAGAAACTTTTGATGTTTGAAATAGCTTCTGCCTTTGAGAAAACAATATTGTTTTCTCAAACAATAACGGATCGAATCCAGCGTCACTTTCGGAAATTCAGCGGTCGAGCTACAATCTAAGACCAAGAATCCTCTGAAGATGCCTACCGCAGTTGTGGGCGAAACGTTAGGTGAAATAATTCCTAATAGACCACGGCCAATAAGCCCGGAAGACTCTCTTAATGTCAATATATCCGGTCGTGAAAGCCTGAAACTATTTTAACTGGGCTTAGCTTTTGCCGTCGATGGGATTTTCACAAATTTTTCCAGTAATTGATTTCGTTATGTATATGAATTTTATACGTAACAAAAAAAATAAATATTGATATTATCCTCAGAATCCTAATTAGTCCTCAGAATCCTAATTAGAATGAAACAAATGAAATATAAAACTGGGTTGAAACAACCGGTGGTCATATGTGTGATTCAAATGAGAGCTTGCAGAAATAGGCCGAAATTTTTCAAAAAATTTGTTGGTGAGTTGGGTTCAACAAAGTTCTGATTGTCCGATCAAAAAAACTTGCGTTAAATCGGAACAATCAGATCCCTTGATATGTAATTTCAACGAATCACTATAACTCTAATCAACTTGACAGTTCTTAATCGAGCAATCCAAGTTTTGTGAAAGTCATTTTTTATATTCAGAATACAGTTTGTATGACAAATTCAATATTTTCTCAATATCTGAAGATTTTTGCGAATAAAACTCAGTCTGAAAGATGAAAATTCAATAAAAATCAACTTTACGGACAACCAATGCCGTCGTAATAAAAACAATTATTTCATTTTGAATCACAAACCAATCATTTCTGTCATGCAACAACACCAGATTATTATTATCGTAGGAGGATCTGGCAGTGTCTTCAAATCATTTAATATAATTTTCCTTGACTGAGAAACGAAATCTGAACTAAATGAAGTTTCTTTACATTCATGCGAATATTGAATAAGTAAAGAGAAAATTATCTCCCTTAATTATTTGTGATAAAACATGTGGCCCTCATTAAGAGTCCCTGAAGAAACGACTCTCCTTTTTTTACCTGCTTTCGGAATTTGGATCTCAATTCCCTCGTCGAGATAACCCATTTTCGCTTGACAAATTTTCAGACAAAGGTCTGAAATAACTTTATCACAAAAAAAATTGCATTTTTTAATTGATGATTGTTGATTGTCTCGAAAATGTACTCTAATAATGCAGGTCTTAAAATTTTAAGACTTTCGTTTTCTCGAAATCCAGAAAGTTTATCGAAAACAGTTTCAAACAAAAGTTGTAGATCGAAAGTTTGTTATTAATATTATGACTTTTTCTGAATCAGAAGGTTTTCATAGTGGCTAATTAGCGGTGCATTTTTATAGAGGCGTTCTCACTTGCTAGCAATGAGAATCTACTGATTGGGAATGAGAATGGAAAATCTTGAATTTGTATTACAATTCCGTCCCCCAAAATCTATAATGATACACTTTTTTGCGGAAAGAACTGCGTTTTGGATATAATGATTGTCACGAGAGTAGGAATTCATGATCAAAAATGAAGGTTCCGAAATTTTCAGGAACCTTGAAAAAATCGGGAAAATATGGAAAAAATTACGTTTTCTCGAAAACAGGAAGGTTTATCGAAAAAAGTTTCAAACAAAAGTTGTAAAGTGGAAAATTTTAGTACACATGATGGTTTTTTCCATTCTCGTGAAGTTTATATTGACTAATTAGAGATGGATTTCTGTATTGAGATTCTCAGTTTCTAATTTCATTACGTACGAATTGCTGAAGACGCGGCAAAGGGAGCAGGTAGTTTTACCATTCCCATTTTATTACGTTCATGTTTGTAAACGAAAATAACAAGGCTCTTTAATACAGCCGTGGATGAGAAATTCTTATCCCGGACTTCTCTCAAATTTTTTGAGTGCAAGAGAATATGTTGGAGAAATAATCATTTTTGTAGATGCATTTTGCGTTTTGTGTTGTGTGCATTGAATTTGGCTATATCTGATTTATGGGGTTTTTAATCGAAAAGTTGAATTTTGCGAAATGCGAAAAAGACCTTGAAATAGGAATTGAATTTTCGTTCAAACTCTCTCTCTCTTCGATCAGCGTTGATTGAAAATTTTGTAGAGCTTCCTAATCGAATGCTTCCCAGAAAAGTAAAAATAATTTAATTGGAAATGTGAAATGATTGAGAAGTGTTTGATTTTTCCTCTAAATATTCGAACTGTAGTATTAAACTTAGCATAGCGATTCGTTTTTGCAATCATTGTAATATTTCGCACAACTCGTCGAAAAAACTGAGAACTTCCATAAGGATGGTCCGGAGATCGAATAAGTATTAGTTTGACCATTAAATAACAACAGCTAACATTTGACGAACGACTAGTTTTTCGATCGAAATTCTTTGATAAACTAACTGAGCAATAATCAGAACTTTCCTGGCTTTCAAGAAGTTCTTAGATGTTTAATATTCACAAGAGTAAATGAACTAGAAGGATTATTTTTTGTCATACTTGAAAATATTTTGTCAAAACACATTAAACGATTTTCTGAAATGTTTCTTGAATTCATATAATTAATATTTCTAACTTTGCACATTATAATAGCTAATCGAAGATTATTTTTTCGGATTATTCCCCATTCGTCTCTTGGTTGTGTAGGTCCGCAAAATGGAACTCAGTTCGATCTCTTTTTTAGTCAAAGAATATTGCACTGACGCTTTTTATTTCAAAATAGAATAAATGTCAATAATGAGTCTCTTTAATCATGCTTGAATTTAAAGGTTTCCTTGTTATCAAAATGTCAATTTATAAAATTAAAGTGAGATTATTGACCAAAAAGGCATGTCGAAATTTCTCACTTTCACATCGTTCTTATAATACCGCAAGTATAATATTCAAATCTAATATGAAGGAATAGGACCCAAACAAAAATAAAAATCTTGTCGAAGAAAAGGATAAGGTAAATATCACAATAGGTATATCACATTCAATTTAGGTAACGTTGAGTAGCATATTTTCTGTGGTAATGTAGAATGTTAATCTTAATCCGGTGCTACATGAATAATGACATTTTCGGTGAATTTAGGAGGAGATTGAATTCCTTCAGATATAAAAATGCATTACATCATCAAGGAGTTAAACAACTCAAACTTTCACATATTCTGACATCAATCCGTTGAAATATTCATATCCATTTGCATTAGGTTTTTATGCAAAATCGATTCATTTTTGTTACTGCCAACTTTCGCTTCGCATGTTGTCCCTTGAATGCAGAACATTCAAGCTAAAACTGCTCAGTTTAGAGCAGAACATTTTTTTCTAATTTTTCCAAAAATTACAATTTTTTCTTCATTACAGTGTTAAGCTTGGTGAAAATTCAAAAAAAAATTTCACCTTGTACAATGAGCTTCTTGGTCTCACTTTCATCTTTATTTCAAAAAAAAAACTTAGATTGAACTTCCATGATAGTATGAGTTTTGTGTATTGTGCATTATCTTTCTGAAAAATTCTTCAGGGTGTGTCATCAACAATTTTTCTTTCATTTTCTTTATTTTTCAAAATTCCAAATGACAGATATTTCGATGAAATTTCATATTCTGACATGGAATGGTAACATCTGATTACCCGGTAACATCTGATTTAAAAAAATCAGGTGTAAAATAACAAGTGAACAAAATATAAGTGCAGTTTTCGGGCAGATTTGAAAGAAAAATGCTCCTGAAATGTTTCTTCAGATATATCAGTTTTTGCAAACTCATAAAAATTTAACGAGACTATAAAATTCTGCTCGCTTCCTTTGTTCGTTTCATTGAAGAGGGTAACAGTGAAAGAATTACTAAAATCAGTGGGTTTTTGTGCATCTGTTGATTTCGAAATATTAGGAAATGTCCGTCAATAATTTTTTTTCTATTTTCCCTTTCGAAGATATGTCCAATAATATGCTATATGCTCAACGCCAAAAATATATGCTATACATGAATCAAATATGCCAAATTATGCATTAAAAATGCTGAATTTGCACCCGAGTAAGTATTTCTTCGATCTTCAACTGTAGAGAAACTACCGCATCTGGGTTTTATTGCCCCTAATTACAGTAGGCCGGGATATTTTTCTCTCGAGATAAGAACCCGGTGTGGACCCTTGAATTCGCACTGGTGAGACGAAAGGGGGGTAGGTTTACGTCTGACAGATTCAACGTATAACAATTTTTAGACTTGAGTTTTTTCTTTTGGATCCATTCCATAATCTTGTGACTAGTGTTGGTTTTCTGCAATTTGAGTGCATCAATTGGTAAGTAAATTCTTTTAGCTATTGTTCTGAACTAAATATTTTGATATTTCATTCAACATATAACGAAGTTTTTATATGTGTTGGCGAGGAACTTTTTGATTTAGAAAAAAAAATTTTCTTCTGAGAATTGTCGTTTGCCGTTGAATTTTTTATATTTCATTTGGTTCTGAAGATATTTGAAAATTCCATAAAATAGACCTGCGCAGCAACCTTCGAAAAATTCAGTTTCAGTTAACTTGTCTGAAATAGTGCTGTACATGTACATTGTATCGTAAATTGCTCGATTTTGGCTCTTTGTGGTACTTCTGGACTTGCAGGTCAAAATGATGAAAGGAGTTCGGGGTTCGATTTTTGTGAAAACCATCACTAGAAACCATTTCACGATATCTTCATTTTTTTTATAATTTCCATTTATATCGATTTCAATCATCTGGAATTCAAATTAATGAGGAATGATTCAACAATATTGGAGAAATTCAATGCGAAATTCACAAAAACACAATTGAAGTATTCGAATGAAATTAAATTCTGGTTTTTGAGAAAATAAGTGTACTTGAAAGAAACTAAGGTCTAATTTTTCTAAATATTATGTGATACCGGTATAGATTTCTTAGTAATTAATATCTTTTTTTATGTCACTATATTTGGAAAGCCTAGATTTGCACTAATTATTATATTTTTAGTTAAACTGCTATGAAATCTGATCTTATTTGGATTTTTCATGTCTTATAATTTCTAAAACTAATGTTCACCTTATCCAAATTCAAGATTTTCCCGTACAAAACATATGAGGCCGTTGGGGGTAACGCCAGCAAAGATTTCGTGGTAAGATGCCTCAAAAGGACTTTCACCGACGAAACTGCCGAACTTTGTTCAAGGACAGGTCAAATAATAAAATTGCTGAAAGTCCCGTTATGAAGATTTCATTCAGTGGGTAGTTGATTTGGGTTTTCTTTCAAAATTGATTTGAGGTGTAGCCGTGATACTGTAAAACACAACCTTTGCAGTTATTCAAATAATTCTTGTAAATTTGTTGTCCAGAAATTTTTCAATGACTTACGGTGGGTTTCACAAAGCTTTGATTGTACCATTCAACAACCTTACGTAATGAATTGGTTGAGGCTTTCGCGGCCATCGTTCAATGTGACATGTTCTCTCGAGCATTTAGGCCGTCGTCGTAGATTAGTTCTCGACGTTTCGCCAGTTCGAGTGTCTGGCATCTTCAGGAGTTATATTTCAGGAGATGTTCTCACTGGACTGAACTGCCTCAGGCAGTTCAGTCCAGTGAGAACATCTCCTGAAATATAACTCCTGAAGATGCCAGACACTCGAACTGGCGAAACGTCGAGAACTAATCTACGACGACGGCCTAAATGCTCGAGAGAACATGTCACATTGAACCTTACGTAAATTCGAACCGATCGAATTACTCGTTTTGAAGTTTTAACGAATTGCGGTGGTTCCAATTAATTTAACGAAGTTTTGTGAAACCGACCCTCAGACACTTATACGATAAAAATTCAAAACGTTGACAATTATTTTTTTATCTTCTCATCAATTGGAATATGTTGAACCAATAAATTGAATAGTTGAACGAAATTGTTCAAATAACTCAAGTTATAAATTATGGTTTCTTAATCATTTATCGACTGGAGAAAATAAAGGTACAATCCTTCTATAATCCAATATGATTTCTCGAATACTTGAACTTGCTTAAAAAAAGAGGATTATTTCAACTTATATTTTCATTCTTTTCAGATGTGGTGAGGAAGAGTACAGGCATTTCGGAAAAAGACTTCGGAATATAATACGTGAACGAATGGCTGCGACATGCCAGGCAGAGGAAAGAAAGACAGATGATGAAACTTACTACATAATATATACTCAAAACTATTTTGCATCTTTTTTTGTTTACTTTTTTTTCCATTTTTTTGTTTTTTCTTATATTAATGTTATTAATCATTACAGTTGTTTTCATTATCCTCATGCAGTCAATGATTTAATCTAAAATATATGTAAATTCATTATTGGTAAATTTGCTCTCCGCCAGTCAAAAAAATAATGTAATTGGGAGCAAATCTTCTTATTGGACGAAATGAATATTGAAATTGAAAATTTCGAATAACGTCACATATATAAAGTAACAAAATTGAATCTGAATATTTATCACAAAAAACCTCTCATTAGTCAACGCAATGATTATAACAAAATATGTCCCAAATGCGATAAGAAATGGCCGAATTAAAAATGGTTTAATATTTATCACAAAAAACCTCTCATTAGTCAACGCAATGAGTATAACAAAATATGTCCCAAATGCGAAAAGAAATGGCTCCCTATTTGAAGATATCTTTTAGTATCACATCAAAATTCCTATGCGACGTCAAAAAGAAATAAAGAAAAGTGGTCTCAAAATTAACTCGCATGGGCGTCTCAAATGTGACAAGAAATGGAGTATCATTGTGGCCAGTTTTGCGATCGCATATTCAACTACTCATTGTTCCGAAATGCGTACTTGATGTGGAGGACATTTGGATGCATATGCGAGCTCGTGTAGAGGTAAAGAGTACATCGCATATGAGAGTTACATTTCCATCGCCGTGTTTGCCGGGTAACTGTAGTTATTCAATGGTCAGTAGTTGGGGGAGAAAGATGAAAGAGGGCGCTTGACTTTTAGATGCTTATTTAATGAATTCTATTCAAAATCAAATTGGACTCTGACTGGGACTCTTCAGAATCCAATGAGACATATATTGTAGATTAGAGTAGAAAAGTATGAAGTTTTATCAGGACCAAAGATTATAGAGTATACTCTATAATCTTTGATCAGGAAAAATATATTAATCATGGAGTCGAATAAAGCGCCCTCTGTCTGCCAACTGCCCGAACTAAACTTCGTTCAATTTAAATTTTTCATTTAATTTTTTATTTATTTATTATTTATATTCATAAAAAAGGTACCAATAAATATACAAAAGTCTCTAGAAATTTTGCAATCTACAGTGACTTTATTCAAATATTGTATAAATAGTTCCGGCCATTATTAGGCCAGTTATATAAGGATATAGTATTAATCTATAGAACTTATTGTGGATACGATGCCATGAGACTTCCCGAAACCGGTAGTTTTTGAATAAATTTGTGAGAGAAATACTTTCGATCGATTTGATTTCATTCTATTTTCTCCTTAACGAAGATTGTTGGGGAAATTATGATGTGAGGGTTATGTTAGATTGGTCTTTACAATAAACGAGCCGAAGTAAAAATGGTTTTGCATATGATGTGTTTTGACATCTCGTGTTTAATGTTCATTCTGTCATAGGGCGGCTGTTTTAATATATAAGTGGCCTCATTAAAATTTGAGAAAAAAATTATTGTAGAATGAAACATCGGACTTCGGCGCAGAGCATTATTTTTATTCATTGCGTTTATAGTTGAAAAAATTTAAAAAAATTTACGTAAGTCTGTTCCAGACATTCTGTTCCTATATCATTATATTCTATGTGTTATGTTTTGTTTTTTATATTTCATTATAAATGTTCTGCCTGTCATCTGATGATTTATTGTATTTATTAAACTCATTGAAAATTTAAGATAAGGTTATAGAAACACTAGGTTTCCAAGAGAATATTAATAATCAGAAATAGAGCCAGAAGATTACATCAATCGATACGAGAATCAACAAATGTTTCAGATAGACCAACGTAAGTTTATTTATTCTTCAGGAAAGAGAGAAGTAGACCGCAGGTTTTGCATTAATTAGGGACCATTACCACTGACGCATTCAAAGCACCGTGAATAAAAATTCATATCTTTTTCATGAGTCTATGTCACACAAACTCAACATTAGACTAGTGGAGACCAAAGTCTGCAGATTATTTCAAAGCAACAGAGAAGTGATGGTGATACTCCAATTTCATCATAGTGCCATCAGTGCCACTTAGCCACAGCCACAATGAAAAATGACAAACACCACGAAAACCAGCTCTTACAGCCATGCGAGAAGACGCTTCTGAGTATCACCACATAGTTGCGCCATGTAGCGATGTATGCCTGAAGCTCCTCCTACCGGTCTCTTCGACAAACTCAAATCTTCAATTCATTTCATCGTTCACTCAGGCGAATATCAACTACTCATACGGAGTTTATGCAAGACTGCATGACAGATCAGTTTTAGAAAACCAATTTTCATTTCAGGACTCATGTAATTCAGACGAAACTTCACTTACCATTTAAGCCGGGTTCTCAGGGCTTCGTACTGTCGCAGGCGACAATCTCCACCCTTCCTTGTTTCATGAGATTGTCGCTGAAATCCAATGTGTAGTTGAATTATTTCACAGATTTTGACAACCAGAAATGAAAAAGTAGGGGCCAGGGGAAGTTTTGTTCACATACTCTGATTGGCTGAATTGCTGTCGCCTGCGGCAGTACGAAGCTCTGGGAACCCAGCTTAATTCTTCACGAGTGAATCGAACGATAACAACGCTCTACGAACAACTTATTGAGACGAGACATAATCATTCATTACTGTAATCATCCCTTGCCGACAACTGTGACAGCGAACCAAATCGAGATTACACGATCATTCCGAGCTGAATAATCAGGGTCGACTACTTTAGAATATTTTAGGTCCAACAATATGAGTACAATCTTGGCCGCTGAGGATTTTATTCCTTCAAATTTCTTGTGAATTTCGTCGGAAAATGGACAGATTTAGAATTAACATTTCTAGTTAAGCAGACCCTGCCGCCACTGGAGAGCCACCGCTTATGTTATCTCGACGAATGGAGATACCATAGAATGAAAGCTTGAATATGAGTGTCCAGAAATGAACTGTGACAAAATGATTATGTGATATGGTGTAATCATGTAAGGATCCTTGCTTGTCAATCAACAAAGGTTTGATGGGCCAAGAAGTTTATCTGTTAGAACTGATGGATGTTACCCTGAAAAATTGTGATAGATGTACGTCATTGTTGCTATACCAATATTCACTTTTGGTGGAAATACTTTAATAACCTAGGTGAGTCAGAAGGTTACGAAAAAAACCCATCAAGTTGAGATTAGGTTAGGAAATTGAGTTTGTGTGGGCATTACTGAATAAGCTCAGCTGTGAATTTCATAAGTGATGACATCATCAAGGAAGTGGGCATACAAAAGAATTTTACTACAATGCAAACAGGGAAATGATATTGAGAAAGGAAATACTACCACCTATAAAACCATTGTATACACAGATGTTTATGAGATGCTCACCAGATTTACTATCATGACGGTTAAACTTTTTATTGATGCGGAATATTCCTTTGATATGAAAGTAAAGTACAGAAAAAGGATGAAAGGGGGATGGATTACCCAAATAAATTTATAGGCTACTTCGAAAAAATATTTTGGGATCCTGGTTGAAAGCAACGCTTCTTAAAAGCGGGACGTGTCTGGTCCAGTGTTGAAAAAAGGTGAATAGTTGCAGTGCGGCGTACCCCTTGCAAGGGCGGTCCTAGCCTTAAATTTTGGGGGGGGGTCGCCGTTATGGGTTTGAAGTTTTCTGGTCGGTTTTCTTGCACGAAGAGATCACTATAAGAAATCTAATTTTAACATTTTGGGGGGAGGGGGGTTCATGACCCCCCCTGACCCCCTCTGGGACCGCCCATGACCCCTTCAAGCAACCTATCAAGCTTTCAATTTTCACCTGAAATACAATGGAGTCACCCGATAAAGTAGGAGCTATCGAGGTCTTGTGGCAAATAAAAATTTATTTTATGTGTTATATCAGGAAAGTCCTCAGAAAAGCATTGAAGAAATTGTAATCAACGAAATTCATCAAAAAGATGAAGGAAAATACACTACCCCGATGAAACTAAATTGAAAAAAAAAATATATCAAATGTCCTCGAATTGCCACATACATGCATTTTTCCATATAGTTCGCTAAAAAATTCACATATGGCGAAATTGATCGGATTATATGGTTCAGCATCAACAATAGAATCTAACTATGTCATAAAATTCAAAATATAGAAAAAATATGAAACGTCCTCGAAAAGACCGATCGGCATAAATATATATATATATATATATATATATATATATATATATATATATATATATATATATATATATGAATCTGTAGCTTACAGAAAAACATAGCGAAAGGTATATTGTGAGGTAATGTTGAATGGTTTGTTTTCATCACAGAATATAAAATACTTTCTATACCCAACTACTTTTGTGTTTCATTTTCGCACTTCGGTTGTAAATTGCTCTTTCTTGTTAAAACAAACACAAATTGAACATAAATATATTCAATAATCAATACTTACGGTCCGATTTTACAGAGAAATAAATTCTATTTTCTGATCTTATTACGAAGTAGTTCAAAATTGACAATTCTAATACGACAGTTACAGAAAAACTTCCAGAACACCGCCATAAGAGTACCTATGGGAAATATCCGTAAAAGTTTAGATACTGAACAGCAATCTTGATACAGGAAAAAATAAAAAGTCAAATTCTAATAACAAGACCCAGCATCGAAGAATCAATGAAAAGTTCTCACCGCTTCCTCCAACTGAAGTAGGGCCGTTACGGAGGCAATAATAAAAAAAAATTTCTTTTCTCTGCCTGATGAAGATTCTGTGAGCCTATAAATTGAAGAAAGAAACGTCATATATAATTAGGACCATGAGGGTACTTTGCTGTAAACCAGCCATAGAAGTAAATGTCAAATGAATGCCCAGGTAAGGATAGGCTCAACGACAGGCAGTTTAGAATGATATTTGAAAGAATGTGTTATTTTGCGATGTGTAGAAGTTTAGATTCAATCCAGATTCGGAAAGAGCTCACAGAATTTTGGGGAGTTCGGATAATGTAATGAAATGTTCAAATTTTGCAGCTTATACAAGAAATTCTTAAGTACAGTGGTTTTAATATGTGGCGGATTTTCATTTTTTAGAAGAAAGGTGGAGCCTGAGTGCAACAGATTCTCCATCCTAATGCTATTTCAGGAATCACAGTCACTGAAAGTCAGTATGGGAAGACTTTCCATATCAAAGAAATGTAATGCTCCGTTTAGCAAATAACAAGGTGACGACATCAATGTGCTTCGGAAAGAGAAGAGTGGAGTGTGCCATTTGAAAAGAAACTTTGCTTACAAATCCTCTTTCGAATTCGTCTGCGGGATAACAACCTTTCGATAATAGCCGATTTACAAGTAATAAAAATTTTATCAGGACGTAAATTGAAGCGGGCTGTAAAATTCGGAATTTCTCGTGAAGCTTTGTGCGAATAAAATGAAGGGTAAATAAGTAAATAATGGAACTGCTGGACCCTAGTCCTCGGTCCGAACATGAGGCCAATAAAGAGAGGGGTTGATGATATTGCGACAGCGTCAATTTGCGACAAAATTACTTGGAAAAATGATTGAGACGAAGGGTATTAAACTGGCAATTTGGCTGAGAACATCAAACATAAACAGCGAATAATGAACTCGTTAAAATTAATGGATTTCTTGGAAGAAAACCATAATATCAGCATCAAGAAGTTCGACACTTAAAACCACAGATGCCTTGAAAAATCTTTACCTAGTGAGTAAAAAGTATCCCATAAAATTTGAATGATTGGTATTAACTATTATTTCTAAAATTTATCGAACATATACAGGGTGCTTCCGGAGGAAACCGTCAGATTTTAGGTGCAGTTTGCACTAGTCGAGACAGTTTCTGAACAATGTTTGGTTTATGGGTGAGGACCTTAATTGAGATTTGTGGCCGATTTTTCTTTTATGCGAAACTTTGGTAAGGCGTGATCAATTTAGATAAAATTTTCAGTGTGTAACAATATGATTGTGTACTTTCAATAAATTGAACCCTTTTTCAAAATACAGGTTGAAAATCATGTACAGATTAAATTTGAAGGTTGAGAAGACACCCTGTACATTGCGTTTTCAAAAATTCGCCACACTGAGATTTTACCATAATGTAACATTTCCGAGGAGTTTTACTTATTAGGACGATACAGCTCTACTATTCTGTTCAGAATATTCTCACTGCTTTGGAACGAAATTACAATATTGTTTTTTTAAGAAAAAGAATAAAACGGAGGAATTGAAAATAGTAGTCATTTCGATGATTACTCTTTTGAATTCATCTATGTTTCAAAAATGTTTTGGGTGTGGCCTCTGTAAAGGCAAAATTTTTTTTTTATCGTTTCATTGTTTTTCTTAAAAACACTTGGCTTCACGGTCGCGAAAAGAATTGGGCGTTTCCATCACTCGGAGAAACCTGCATGAGGGCCCTGATTTAGGGCCACTGCTAAAATCTCATTGAATGAGAGAGAATGTACAGCGTTCTTTTTTCGCATGTCATTGGAGATGCGAAAATTCATTTTGACGCAATTGGATGTCACTACTTCGTAATTTCTGCTCAGTACATCACACCAAGATTTTGTCCCCTAGGTGTATGGGATACCGATGATACCAAACAAGGAAGGAACCGGTACATCTCTCATCTCAGTGACAAAATCTAATATCATTTTTCCAATCACATGATGAAAGATCTCTGAGCCTGGGAATTGAAAATGAATTTTACAGAAAAGGTCCCTACCTTCTCTGTTCATCATGTGTTGAAATTCATTGAATAAAAAGTTTATTATAAGTTTATTATTATTTCGATGATTACAATTTTGAATCCAAAAATATTGTTCTTCTTTAGAACTTTTTTCTATAGGAAAACTGGAGGTGTGCCAGAGAAAATTGAAAAGCTTCAGAAATGTCACTTTATTTCAGAATCTGAAACAAGCATCGAATTTTTGCAAACGGAATGTGCCGAGTGTATTTTCAAGCGACAAATTCAATGTCAAATTATCATGATTTCCATCCTGTATTTTCGAGAAAGTGATAAAATTATTGAAAGTATACAATCATATTGTTCCACAATTTATCCAAATTGATCAAGCTCTATCAAAGTTATGCATAAAAAAAAATCGGTCACGAATTCTCAATTATGGTCCATAACCATAAACTAAACATTATTTCGGAACTGTCTCGACTAGTTGAAACTTCACCTAAAATACTTCACCCTATATACCTATGTACCTATATGATACGTTTTTATCCAGTGAACTTAATAATTAATTTTTTTTCTGCAGGATCGGAATGATTTTTTTCAGCTTTTCTGATTTTGGTATCTGATTTTCGTGAACACTCTGCGAAAGTATACTGGTCTTGTGGAAATAAAGTTTTGAGATTCAATGTATAATAATTAATCTAACGACAATTAATATTCGTTTAATTGTTCTGAAGTCAAACTGATTTTTTTAATTATTTTTATCTCAGAAACAAAGAAACTTGAACTATTTCGACAATTTCATGACTCCTATATATAGTCCACTGGTCACTCATGTATAATATCAAAACTCCTCCACCAATATTATCTATTACATAAATATACATATTATTATTTGAACTGGGATCATTCGGCTTGATATGGCCACCACATTGATCTATTTTCTCAAATCTTAAACCTACTTCTCTTTCAAACCATTCGCAAATGCTACTTTCCGATCCTTCAACAAAAATTGTTATCGTCATATTTTTGGCACCTAGGAACTCACACTAGCAACCTTCAGTTTTAATTTTTTCCATAACATCAAATGAGTACTTTACATGGTTTTGAATGAAGCGGTGATACCTTAATGAGTCAGAATGTCAAAGAATATAACTGGGTATGAAGAGCATTCTAAATTGCCAACATATGTTTTAAAGGTACAATCATTTCATTCGACTTCATCACAATGAAGGCATTCTAGGTAAAAAGTCGTTTTTAGACATCCAATAATTCTTCATAAATCTCGAATCACTTTCACTTCAATGATTTTCTCCGGTTGAAATTGAAAGCAAATCTTTGATATTACACAAATGCCACTACCCTCTTTTCAGGTCCTGGCATCTGAACTACTGCTCTAAAGCATCGATATCGAACCCATAGACGACTGTTACCGCCATCGGCAAACGTTATTCAATTATGTGGAGGAAATTATCGATGCTTTGTTGGGCTGCTTCGATTTTCTCATTCAGCCATTACCGGAAGTTGCATGCTCTGACAGAGACATTTTACTCGCAACTAGAAACAGCAATAGAAGATTGATAATTACCTTGTTTGTTTTCCCGTCAAATTATGTTATTTTCAAATTCCTAAACGGCCTAAACTCTATTTTGCTTTATGCATAATAAATTCTGACGAATGGAAACAACATCTTGCTATATCTTACTGTATTATACACTTTTGATGGATTCCTAAAACATACGAGTACATATACACACAAATAGGTATTCTCTAGTATTGGGTGGTATGTAGAGGAGACCGGGGATGGTTGACTAAGGGGTAGGTTAGCCAACTATCGAAAACTCGTCCAACACCGTAGCCTTAAGCCAACTATTAAGGCACGAGAGTGTGTCAACTCTCCCCGCTATGTCACTATTGTCACGCAGTGTCGCGCACGCACGTAGTTTGGGGGAAGAAATGTAATATTGAAAAACAACGCACGAAAGTGATTATTTTTTGTCAAAATGTATATTTGTAATCATGCCTGATTTTCATCATTTGAACTGCTCAGTACTACCCAGATTCAAAGTGTTTATATATACAGTAGAAATCCCATTATCCGGACTAATTGTTGGCGTTAGGCAATCGGATATTCAAAGAGAAGGTTTATCGTACATCTTATTGCAAAAATGATGCATAAATTTATTGAGGAAAACAATAATAAATCATGTTCTTTCCGTATGACAGGTATTACCATCATGAAGACTATTAAACAAAAAGCTAAACGGTGTTTGCTGCTGTGTCAGATTTGTGTCAAAATCTCAAATGAATCATCTAATAGGATTTTCAGAGTAGAGCTAGAAATGGAAGAATATTTTGTGGAGCAATTTCGAGAAGTCAAGACTTATTTGTGAAGCAAAAGCGAATCATGAGAGTAATACTTCACAAGATGCCTTTTTGTCAATCATGTAGAGGAGTCTTCAGATTTGAGAAAATTCTACAATTTACTCATTAAACATAATAAAGAAATTTGATTTGAATTCAATCTTTCTTCAAGAAGAAATCTACGAATTATAAAATGATCTCATGGGAATCATATATGATGCTTCGAGCTTCAAGCATTGTACAGGGTTGGCAAAATTGATGATATATGAACTACAACTTTTTAACCGAACGAGATTGATCAGAATGAATGGCAACATTACGGTAGTCTTTTTTGGAGAAACTGATAATGCTATCAACTTCATTCCTCTATCTTCTTTCGTTTTCGAGTTATAGGACAAAATTGAAATTTTGGCGATTTCATCTTTGGTCATTATTTCTGTTTATGTTAGTGCTAGAATGTTGAAACAAAAACCTTCAACAGACACTTTTTTCATAGCACTCCATTAGCGTACTATGTTTTTTCTCAAAAGGTTTCCTTGCTCAGCTATAACATAAAGTTGTGTTTTTTCTTATATGGAAACAATAGTTGATTATAACTCAGAAAGAATCATCAGTTCTTTCTGTTTCAAAAACATATACAATATACAGGGTGGTCCACGTAAAAAAGTACCAACTGACTTATATTTCCGTGCGTGACTTATAGAAAATGCTTCGAAGAGTTAACCTTTCGACGCCTTTTGACTACGAGATCAGGAGTCTATGATCATACTCCTAATCGGGGTGGCAGCCTCTTCAAGATTTGAAACTCTGGGTCAAGTGACGCATCATTGCAAAGCTTTTGCAATTTTATTCATGAATATATTGAACAATTTCTATTTGGTATCAAAAGATTAATCCTCGGATTAGCCTGTCGAAGCATGTACTAAGAAAAATATGCGGCTGAACTGTTTTACGTGGCCCACGTAGTATAATATTTTTGAAACGAAAAAAACTGATGATTTTTTTCTGAATCATAATAAACTATTGTTTCCATAAGAAAAAATACAACTTTATGTTATAGCTCAACAATGAGACGAAGATAATGACTAAAGTTGAAATCGCCCAAATTTCAATTCTGGCCTAAAACTCGAAAACAAAAAAAGATAAAAGAATGAAGTTGATGTCATTATCAGTTTCTCTAAAAAAGACGACCGTAATGTGCCATTCATTTTGCTCTATCTCGTTCGGCTAAAAAGTGGTAGTTCATGTATCCAATTTTGCCCACCCTGTACAACTTAATTTCTTAACGTAACGGATGTAGTCTCATTGTTCTCCCTTTTCAGGCTAGGGTTCAACGAAACACCAGAAAGACTAAAGAATACGGATGACGAGGTCAACGAATATTTGATGAGGGCAATAGATGCTAGAAGTATCGACAGATTGAGGTCGGAGCACTGTAGAAGTATTTTATTAAGCTTTAGAGATTCGGTGAAAGAAGCGAAGGTAATTTCACCAAAGTTTTAGGTTAAACACTTATATAAAAAAATAATTTGTTTTCAGTTTGCTCTGGAAAGGGATCGAATGTTGAGTTTATATTTTTTCTGTTCAACATTTTGCTTTTTGACACTTTTTTTTGTGCAGTCGCTCATAATAAGATGGTGAGTCTTTCAAATATCTTATGACATTGCGAGTGAATGATTATTTTATAGGAATCTCGTTGTCCTACTGTGTTCACTCCCAATAATGTGTTTACTAGTGTCGATTCCAATTCTAGTTTATTTGAAGAACTTCAGATTTATTGTAAGTTTATAAGGAATCTACCACATATTGATTCCATAAAGATTTACAAAAATTGAATTCAACAGGAAGTATGTAGCAGCCTTAAAACGTTCTCAGTTCACATCCATCGAAATCGTAACGTTGCTCAAGTATTTTCGTTCCTTATGGCCATATCTATTTACGCATTGGCAATGTTGAATACAGTAAGTAATTCGTTTATGTTATAATACTGAAGAGGTTATTTCCAGTCCCCTATTAATTGGTGGTGATAAAATAATGATCTGTTTATGCTTCGCTTCCATCGGTATTATGATGGAAGACGGCGACTCTCGATTGTTGCCATAAAATGGCCAAATTTTATGCGATGCAAAATTCGATCAACTTAATGAAAAATTCCTACTTGGGAAATGGGGAAGATTCGATAGCGATAGTCATGTCATGTCATGAAAGAAATGATAATAGAAAGAATACAATCTAATTTCAATAAAATAGTATCCTACGAAAAGCTGATGAATTAACCTCGTCAGTATTCATGGATCAAAAAATATCCTTCATGAAGCATTAAAATAATTTCTAATTTTTGCAGTTTTCTCTACATTACCAAACAGATTGTCTGAACCAGACGATATTAGGAAAAATTGATTGTATGAATATTACCACTCCATACCCATTGACTGTTTCTGACAAAGACTGCAAATTTTATTTCTTAGTTGACGTAAGTGTAGCGATATCCAGAACCATGCAAATTGATGTTCGAAGATTAAAACAGTAATCTGATTGTGAAGTTAGATAAAAAAAAATGAGAACAAAATTCTTTGTCTTACCCTTGTTGATCCATATTTTTTCAGAATATCCTTCTACTTGTTTTACTATCTATGATAACCTGTGCTGTATACCAAGTGCTGATATCCTTGTGCAAAACACTCATACTCACTGGAGAAATGATTGTATTCGTGATCGTTTACCTATCTTATACAAAGGATATTAATCAAGTATTCTGTTTGAGCCCAAGGTAAGAAGAAATGTTCCCTTCTGATCAAATCAATTTCTCACTGAATTAATAAATTGAAATTCTCTCTCTCTCTTTTCACTCAAATTATCATGCATCAGCATTACATAAACTTACAACTCGGATATTTTACCCCCAGTGGGGTAAGCAGGGGGCGACCCCCCTCCATGAGGAGCCCCGAAAAGAGTAAAAATAGTTCAAAATCTCTTTTCAACCCCCCCCCCCCCTTGACCCTTTTTGTATCGGTCAAGGCATGCCCCACAAAAAGTTCTATCTGTTATATTCTACTTTTCTCTTCGTACCTCAAAATCGTCTAATTTAATTTATTACTATTATAATTTTCAAAAAAAGAGTTGAGAAGGAATTGTATAAACTCAAAACGAATAATATATGTTGTACATACCCTGACTTGCTCAAATATTGAGCATCTCTGCTATAATTTTCATTTTACAGCGAATCAACTTTGACCGAGCAATATTTGAATCTGGTCATCCTAATTGGGTTGGTGATCGCTCTTATCATTCACGGCCAGCAGACAGAAGCTACATACAGACTAGATTTCGTCTGGAAATTACAAGCAACAGGTAAAAATAGCTACGTTTTCACTCCTTATTTCTGAAGAAACCTTAATTCAATTTTTTTAAGTAGAAATGCTCATGTGATATTGTTTTATAATCAAATCAGTGCGAAAAATTGTTGTCGGACAATGAACGAACAAGAAAACTTCAATCTGTTCAAAGAGGTTTCTTTTCAACGTTTATATCAGACTTCAGCAATAGACTAAATAAGCTAAATCTTGAATATTAGAATAACGAGCCACGAAGTGTCAAGTGAAATGAACGAGTGTTAGAATAAGCCTTTTGAACGAGTATAATACTTTATTTTCTCTAATTCATTGTAGTTCTACTGAAATTCATGAAATATTTTTATATATATCGTTAAGTAATTTTTGCATGGAAAAATATTAATTTGCAGAACTTTTTTCTCTGTCATAAATTCGACAGATAATCATTCGTGTCAAGAGGCTAAACATTTAATCAATAAATATTACCATAATAACTGTGTTTCTGTTCTATAAGATGTGGCAGAAGGGACGGATTTCACACCGAATTTGAGAAAAAATATAAAAGATTCTGCAAAACGTTATTAAGATATGGTTTGACAAAGAATCTGATATAGAGTTTGAAACAGTTTCAAAAGTTTTCTTGTCCGTTTCCGAACCATTTGCTCGTAACAAATTGGTTCAAGCAGAATTTTTATTATTTGAAAGTTTTCGAATTGAGTAAATTTGAGAGATTGGAAGTGAATACCGAAGTTATAGAAAATATAGAAGATACTCTAAAAATTTAGTTCAATCGATGTCTGAAAAGAAAAGCTACTGATGAATTATTATTATTAATCAATGACAAAAGCTGAGGCTGCTCTGTTTAAACTCAGAAACAGTAAAGTAGTATATTATTATTATTATATCCAATAATGCTCGAATTACGCACTTTGTAATGGCTAATTAGCTTCAAACCAGAGGGAACGTTTCGCTCTTTGATTTTCACCCTATTCGCAGCTCTACTATTGCTAGTTCGTTCCAATTAATGGACGAAATTCGAACGGATGGATCCGGTTAAAACTCTTGTTAGGCTCTTGTTCCGGTAGTAGAGAGGAAAAATCCCATGAATTCGCCAAAATATTCGAAAGTGATTAATCATGATAATGTTGAAAAAGAATACTTTTATGGCAACCAAGGTACATATTTGCAGAATAAGGTGGGTATCACAAAACCTCGATTTTCCGCCTAGGGCCAAGGCTCCTTAATTCTCCTATTGATACTAATTTAAAACTAATTTAAACTAAATTCAGAGGGCAATGAGACCAAAAATTTCCACAGGTAATGATAATGAAAATATTGTAAAATGGCAAAGCCGTTTATAATTAATTAAATAAATAACACATCACGAATCACCCCTAATGGAAGTGCCATACCATACATACCAAGTTCACAGATAGAACCGGTAGCACTGAAAAGGCACAACATCGAGACCGTTTTTAAGCCGACACAAAAACTTTGGCAAATAATCAGAACTACCAAAGATAAAGTCTACCCACTTTCCCAACCCTGTATTTACAGAATACCTTGTGACTACGGCATAGTCGATCGATCTTGTTACAACAAAACGAAGTATCAAGATGGACACAATATAGATTTCTCAAAGGCGGAGAATATTTTCAATATCGAGAGTTATTATCCCAGGCTGAACATGGAAGCCATTGAAATTATAAACACAAAAACCACATGAACAGAAAAGAAGAGACCCCTTTTTTACATAGCGCCTGGTTACCGACCTTAGTAAAAACAAAGAACAAGCCGATAGGAAGCGGGGGCGATGGGCCAATCAACATCGCTCACGTAAACTCACCACCTTTTCCCGCCATTAACCGGTGTGTAAATAACACTTCCGGTTCGAACACGTCACTGTCAGAATTTCAGCCCTCGAGGTACAATCTTAGACCAAGAATCCTCTGAAGATGCCTACCACAGTTGTAGGCGAAACGTTAGGTGAAATTATTCCTAATAGATCACGGTCAACAAAACCAGAAGACACTTTCAGTATCGAGATATCTAGTCATGAAAGCCTTAAACTAAATAGATAAATTCAACCACGTAATTTTTTCGATAAATTTTTTTGAAGCCTACAAAAATTGTGTACAATTTCTCTCTTGACACGCCTCGTACTAGCATTCATGAGACAGTTTGGAGATAAGAGCTATAGCAGCAGATCACTGTATGCACTTATTTTAGAAAATTCAGATTGTATATTAACCAATAAATGACAACAATAAATGTTTATCCGATCGATATGAACTTGATCTTAAAAACAATGCATTACAATAGAACCTATTACATTCTATTGAATTGCCTTTTATTTGGAACGCTTTTCAACGCAGGTTCGAATTCATAGCAAGGACAGAACAAAATACAAAAAGCTGATTGCTTTCTAGGAAATCTGGTCAAATTCTAAATCGAAGATTTATTTCCTTATATCCACTCTACGTGATGGATCACAAAATTAGATGGAATAATATATCAAATTTTCTGAACTAAATTCTAGTGTTCGTAATTTGCAAACAGTTTTCTGAAACTGGAGAAGAGAAAATTTTAAGAATTATGAATGCGTAAAGGGAAGAAATTTCTCCTGAATCACGAGACTACTTCATAAGATATTTGACAATTTTGCCGCTGTAAATCCTTAGGGTCGGCTGTACTCTGTACTACAGTAATGACTATAACGCACTAGTAAAATAGTCGATTAAAGAAATTCTCCGTGAAAATGTTGTAGCAATGAGAGTTTCATAATATGTTCTATGAAAATGGATGTGGTAGTAAATGGTATTTCACCACAAAACTTCCTTAAGGATGAAGATAGGGTGAAGATTCAATTCTCTCTTGTGAATGTGGAAGGTTCAATAACTTCAATTGAGAGGGTAAAAAAGCGTAGAAGCAATGACTCAGTTAATTATGCTATATTTATATAAATACTGAATACACATTTTTGTTTTCGTTATTCTTACCCATTCCGCAAACTCAATTATAATAACAAAACAGCTTGTGAATATTCAGCAACCTCATAAAACCTTGCTTGAAATAAATGCATTATCAACAGAGGCTGTTATTCTCATTATAACTATCTACCTTCAGCAATATAATTCGCTTTCCATATCCTAGATAATCACCGAAATACTTAAAGTAAACCACTGTTGTTATTTCACACTACTACATTGCAGCGGATTCCGTTTCTAATTATTTTCTGATTTATCTAGAGGAAAAGGAAGATATGGAACATCTCGAAGCATACAACAGAAAGTTATTGGATAATATCCTGCCTGTGCATGTGGCTGAACATTTTCTTAATAGTGAAAAAAACAATGATGTGAGTTCGATATTGTTTGATAATTGTTTAATTTGTCGGATTTTAGTCATTCAAGTTTTATAGTAACTGTACTGATCATCTGATATTTTCCAGGAGCTGTACCATGAACAATGTGACTTTGTTTGCATATTGTTCGCTTCGATTCCAAACTTCAGTGAATTTTACGTCGAACTGGAAGGCAATAATGAAGGAGTAGAATGCTTGAGACTGTTGAACGAAATCATAGCTGATTTTGATGAACTGCTCTCGGAAGACCAATTCAGATACATCGAGAAAATAAAGTCAACTGGAGCCACATACATGGCGGCATCTGGTGAGTTGGAATGTTTTGTTTCAAACCTATAATTAACTAGGTAGCATTCAATATTCCGAAACGTTTATAAAATATTTTGTGTCATAGGATTGTTCATTCCGTAGCATTATTTTAAGAAAGTACGAGTGGAAACAAAATATTGTTTATGTGAGGTACTAATTAACGGTTAGGAAAAATTATATTTATATAGTTTTCATATAAGGCAAAATTCAATAATATACAATACAATATCGAAACGTCTGAAAGATCGCATGTTTTTTAAATGGGTCAAAATAAGTGGGAAAAAATTTTCATTACATCAAAATACATGCCATTTTTCCAGTAAAACAAAATTCAAGATCTGAAAACTATGCCGGCTATATGACCTCTTGGGCGAAAATGCTGGAAACAAGTCAAGCCTCTCTCTGAATGAAGCCATTGCGTCGTCTAGCATCTGTACTGGAATTTGATGTACTACTCTTCTTGTTTCGAAGAAAGTCCGATTGGAATGGAGTAAATAAGAAGAATAATACACAACTCAATTCCAGCCAGATGCTGAGCGACGCAATGGACTCATTTCGGGGGGTCATATGGCCGGCATGCTTTTAAGATCTTGAATTTTGTTTTTCTGAAAAAAATGGCATGTATTTCTGAATATTCCGATGAAATAAATTTTTTTTCACACTCATTTTGACTATTTGGCCCATTTAGAAATCATGCGATCTTTCTGACGGACCCTGTACTAGATCAGGTGTAGGGGAATTTTAGCAATGGTTAGCAAATTGAGATACCAGCACTATCCTTGTCATTGCGAAAGCCAACAAGATGAAACTTCACGCTTCTCGGGTTGTCGGAATATGCATTTCCCCCTGGGGAAATATCTGGAGGAATATGAATGCCATTCCTTTCGCTTTATTAGCAAACAATTTTCATCTCGGGATGCTGCAATTCTTTTTTATATTATAGATGATTTTCCAGTACGATGAAAAAACTGTTATAACGTAGTTCATTAAAAGCGGTATGTTTGCTTAGCATCTCCTCAATTTCGAACCGCCAAATGACTCCTCTCTGATGGCCTACTATCAAGTCACGTCCTTAATTATTCCAGTTTATTATGAGTGTTAGAAAATTGTTTTCATCCTTCTTGTCGTTCGTAAACATAGTTTGTATTGTAATTAAACCTCAACATTTCAGAATTTCCAATTGGAATTGTGAGCTATTTTGATCAATATCTTGTTGAAGATACAATAAACAAACTTTCAAGATTTTTTTCATTTGATCATGAAATGATTCAAATTCCTGGAAAATTTCTAACAGAAACACCTATAATGTAAGCGGCATCTAATGACAATAATTACAATACAATAGAAATTTAACGAATTCACGATAAGGTTTCGAAACGTTCACTGAAAATTTTAAAAAATTCAACAAACACAAAAAATTTGAGGATCACTTATGAAAGGAGAGGAATTCGGGGTAAGACGAAGTTATCGTACGGAACATCGTCGCGATCTTAGACTATACAGGTTGTACCAAGTTCGACGGCCTATTAGGCGTTTCTGGAGAACTAGACCTATTTGAAATCTGAAAATTGGGATCATATTATTGTTTGACATTATCTACCGATCTAAAATATTCTTGGAGCCTGACCACCTTCAGTTATACAGGTAGTGAAACAAAAATTTTCAAAAATTTTTGTTTTCGTTTTTTTTGTTTTCGATGTTGATAGAGTATGCAATTCTGAATACAGTCGTACCCAAATCGTTGCATTCGTCAAAATACTTTTCAAAATATCGAGACGAAACTAAAGAAAAAAGGGAGATAAAAGTATTCGGTATTATGTTTGTTATTCCTAACCTAGATATCGTAAGCACAAACGGTTTTCACATTTTTGAAGGCGAAGAATGTGGAAATATTATACAATTTTAGAATGTTGAATAACCTGTCACAGGGTGTTCCCAACGTTGGTTCAAAAATTGGGATCAAGATTGATCCATAACTTTCGTTTTCCAAATTAGAACCCTATTTTTTATGATTGCGTTGGATGCTGCGAAGAAAAATTATGATAATGTTCTGACATGTTGATGCTCCTGAAGTTACCAATTCTTGAGTTATTTAGGATTTTTCAATTTATTCATGAAATCTGTTTTATATCAACAATAATAAATGAATCTTACGCATTCATAAAAAAATAGGGTTCTAATTTGAAAAACGAAAGTTATTGATCAATCTTGATCCCCAATTTTTGAACCAAAATTTGGAACACCCTGTGACGGGTTTTTCAAAATTCTGAAAATGTACAATATTTCCACATTCTTCGCCTTCAGAAATGTGAAAACGGTTTGTGCTTACGATATCTAGTTTAGGAATAACAAACATAATACCGAATACTCTTATCTCCCTTTTTCTTCAGTTTTTTCTCGATATTTTCGAAAGTATTTTGACGAATGCAACAATTTGAGCACGAATGTATTCAGAATTGCAGACTCTATCAAATTCGAAAACAAAAAAAACAGAAAAAAAATTTTTGAAAATTTTTTTTTTCACTCCCTTCATAACTGAAAGTGGTCAGGCTCCAAGAATATTTTAGATCGGTAGATAATGTCAAACAATAACATAATCTCAATTTTCAGATTTCAAATAGGTCTAGTTCTCCAGAAACGCCTAATAGGCCGTCGAACTTGGTACACCAAATATAGGTGATATATGGTCTGAGGACGCGATCAACCAAGGTTCTCCAATATCTACACCGTGATCGCGGCGACGTGCTATACGCTGTTGCACCCCGTCGTCCACACTTGGGTACGCGACGTGTTGCGGTACGATGTTCGGAGCATGTTTGTACGCACCTCAAAAGAGTCTGAGGCTTGACACGAATGATAAAAACGCCTGACTTCTCTTCGAACCTCTTATGTAATAATAATTATGTTATATAATAGGCCATTTTAATTTTTATTACAATATATAACTGAGACAGAATTCAAACTGGTTGTATTGTAATGATATGTGCTCCAAGTCTGATGAAGGTCGGTGTACAGGGTATCCCAAATTGCTTGATTTTGACTGTTTCAAATACTTCTGGACTAGATAGGTAAAAACTTCCATAGGTGTCCTTGGCTCGATTTTCGTGAAAACACCATTAGTGAAAAACGTTTCACGATATCTTAATTTTTTTTTATATATCATCGGTTTCGAAAATGTGCCATTATTTTTTTATTTACGAAAATATCTGAAAACGATCAAAACTTTCTAGAAGCGCGTTTTCACCGGATATAAGGAACTATATTTAATGTTTTTTCTCGTGGAGAAAAACCACTTTTTTATTTCAAATACACATTTTTCATCTTATACCATAAATAAAAATTTAAAGATAAAAAAAATTAAAATAATGTCATATTCCCAGTAAAAAGTGCTTGTTGAAAGTTTTTATCTTTTTCAGATATTTTCGAAAATGAAAAAGTTATAGCACATCTTCTGAATAAAAAAAATTCAAAATGTTGTTATATATTCAAAACAAATGATATCGTGGAACGGTTTTCACGGAAATCGAGCCTAGGACTCCTTTCAACGTTTTTATCTATCTAGTCTAGGAGTACCAGAAACTGCCAAAAACAAGCAATTTGGGATACCCTGTGACCCTGTACTTATAGCTTGTAGCGTCTGTAGAAAATAGGCGCATTTAAGATGTGCTTACTGGACACTGATAATGAGAACAATACCATCATATTCAAAATGTTCCAATAATTACCACTCGTGTTCCCAGGACAATTTCCCATTCAACCCCAGAGAGTGGGGTATTCTTTTTTGAACATTATTTTTTTAACATTATGTTTAAATAGAAATTACTTATGTAGATATGTGCTGTTCATGATTTGTTATGTAAGTAAATAATTGTTTAATTTCGGCAGTGGCCCTAAATCAGAGCACACATTTATTAAAAAAAATTGCTTGACTTCACAGTCACAAAAAATTTGGTGTTTCAATCACTGAGAGAAACTTTCATGGTAGCCTTGAAATAAGACCACTGCTAAAATCTCAAAGAGTGAAAGAGGATGTAAGCAGTACTTTTCATGATGCGAACTGGAAGTATAGAACTTCTCTTTGAATATGATGGGTGTCGCTATTTGTATTGAGTTACTCAAAAAGTCCTCAAGTCCCAGATTGGTAGAGACTGCACTGTATCTCAGCTATTATTGAAGATGGGGACATGCTGTTTTCGCGACTCTGTGTCACTTTTTTGTGAAACTTTCGAATCCACAAACAGAAATATTCCAACTACTTTGTTTCTGGAATACAGGGCGAGAATGAAAATGTCCACTTTTTGAAAATATTATTATTTCTCGGGCCCTGTATAGGAAAGAATGAAAATGAAAATGCTTATGATAATATTCTTACGTAGGAGTCATTTGCATAGCTTGAATTTTTTTCGATTGAATGTTTTCGAGATAGGGCACAACCTTGAAATGTTTCAAATGGAACACCTCGTATGTTTTAACGTAAAATTTTCCCATTTTTTTTCAGAATACATCGATGTATCACAACTTTACCTTTAATAAATTTCAGCATCAACCATCAAAAAAATTTATATTTCTGTTTGTTTCTTTTTAAAGTAGGACATGAATTCTTCCACACATGAATCAAAAAATTACAATATTTATACTAAATTTTTTTTTTCGTCATCACCATTTTTCAGTTAATATTTTGAGTTTATGTTCAAAATAGGTTAAAATAAATGGGTTTAGGTCACATGGCTTTTCGAAAAATTAATAATCAAATGCGTGTGAATATTGATTAAATGCGTGTGAATATAGATTAAATGTGTGGCATATTATTTTCAACCGAAATTTAGGTCAGGTTGTGATGCATCAATGTATTCAGAAAAAAATGCAACAATTTGACGTTAAAATAAACAGGTGAAAAATTCCAGTCCGTTCCAATTCAATCTCAAAAACAATGCTTCGAAAATAATTTTAAGCTACGCCACTGACTTCTACGTAAAAATAAGCAGTTTTCATTTTTCTTTCTTATACAGGGCCCGAGTAATAATGACATTTTCAAAAAGTGCACATTTTCGTTTTAGCCCTGCATTCCAGGAACACAAGTAGTTGGAATATTTCTGTTTGAGGATTTGAAAGTTTTACGAAAAAGTTACACAGGGTCGTGAAAACCGCATGTCTCTATTTTCAATAATAGCTTTGATATAGTAGAGTCTCAACCAATTTGGGACACAGTGTACTACGCTTGAAAAAACTGTACCATATGATGAAGAAATTAATGATAACATATCAGATGAGGATGAAAATTAATAATAAAACTTATTTTTTCATTCTTTCAGACGAACACATAATATAAATTTCAGCTTTACAGAAAGAAGTTCATTTTTGTTCAAATTTTACACCCTTTTCGAGTCGCCTGGTAGGTACTTGTGCTTGTCGAAATCGCCTGTCATTTTTTTTGACTCTTCAATGAATGAATAAAATCGTATGAAAGTTTTAAGCTTACGGGAACAAGTTTATTTTTTTGATTTGTTTTACACTTTCAAAGATATAGGGGTTTATGACGTGCAGGGGTGAGGGTTGCCAGGCGATGATTTCTGTCCTCAGCATACTATGAACTACCACTATAAGAATTTCTAGCCTTACAGACAAACTGTTACTCGGAGGGTTCACTAGCTCTTGGACTATAACCTCATTTTCTTTCTTCGGTAAATCAATTGTCATAATACACACATATCTATCGAGTGTTTTTTTTTAGTGATGCAACTTTCAGTTGGAAAGACTGCTTTATTTTACAATCTTTTCAACATTCATTATGAGTATACTTACACCAGAAAAACGCCTACAAATTGAAAATTTCCATCAAAATAATGGTTCTGTTCGTCAAACTAATCGTGCTTTTCTTACATTTCGTGGTGTACATAATCGCCTTTTGGAGAGAGTAATTCTAAGCTTTTTGGACCAACTTCCAACTTCAGTCCCACTTATAATAGGCACTCTGTGAAACTCAAGTTGGTTCAAAAAGGTTCCATACTTCTTAGAATTACCACCCTCTCCAATGGGCGATTTTGTACACCATAAAATGTACGAAAAGCACGATAAGTTTGACGAGAATATTTCATTCTAGCACAGATTTCATGGTAATATTTATTGATATGTAGGCTTCCTGCCACTGATTTATTTATTATCTAACAAATTTATGAGAGAGACAACAGGTATGAAAAGAGTCTTCCGGGCTTATTGGCCGTGGTCTATTAGGAATAATTTCACCTAACGTTTCGCCTACAACTTCGGTAGGCATCTTCAGAGGATTCTCGGTCTAAGGTTGTACCTCGAACGCTGAGTTTCTGACACTGGCGCGTTCGAACCGGAAACGTCATCTGCGCGCCAGTTTATGGCGGGAAAAAGTGGCGCGTCTACGTGCGCGATGCTGATTGGCCCATCGCTCCCGCTTCGTGTCGGCTTGATCTTTGTTTTTTCTAAGGTCGGTAACCAGGCGCTATGCAAGAAAGGGTCTCCTCTTTTCTATTTATGTTATTTTTGTGTTTATAAATTTCAATTGCTTCCATGTTCAGCCTGGGATAGTAACTTCTAATATTGGAAATAATCTCCGCTTTTGAGAAATCTATGTTGTGTCCATCTATTAGCGCATGTTCTGCTAGTGCGGATTTTTCTGTCTGATTCAGTCGACAGCACCGTTCGTGTTCCTTAATTCTTGTGTTAATACTTCGCGCCACTTTTTCCCGCCATAAACTGGCGCGCAGATGACGTTTCCGGTTCGAACGCGCCAGTGTCAGAAACTCAGCGTTCGAGGTACAACCTTAGACCGAGAATCCTCTGAAGATGCCTACCGAAGTTGTAGGCGAAACGTTAGGTGAAATTATTCCTAATAGACCACGGCCAATAAGCCGGAAGACTCTTTTCATACCAGTATATCCGGTCGTGAAAGCCTTAAACTATTCAGAGAGACAACAGTTCTGCCAATCAATATTTTTCAATGCAAAAATCACTAAACGGTATTTTCGAAATATTTCAATAACTTCGATCAAAATTCAACGAATTAGAGAAAATAATGTATGATACTCGTACAGAAGGCTCATTTCTAACTTTTTTTCATTCAAACTCGGACTTGGAATGCCTTCTGCACTTGTAGCATAAATAACTATTTATCCATTTCTGTATCGTCATAAGTAAATTACAGTATTAAAAGTAGTGAAAAAACTCATTGTAGTTGTAAATGCATTGTTTTCAGTTATATTTTTCGTTTCGTGGGTGTCAATTCCGACCTCTAATCACATCAACGTTCAACAGATTTCAATTCAAATTCCGTAATCTGTCAATTTTCTTAACAGTCACACCAACTACCAAGATACAATACAAAAGTCCCTAGGATGTATATTCTGAATATTTCATTGAATTTCGAATTAAAATCGTATTGGAATGGGAGCCCATTCTGCATCTTGTTTTAGAATATACTATTATTATACCTTTGAAAAAAAAATCTGTATTATAATAATATTCCGGATAAAGTTTCACAGTAGTTCCAATCTGGCGACTTTCCAAATTAATTTCGAAACAGGAAACCGCGAAACTTCATTCTCCTTTGAACTCGATTAATTAACGTATAATTCATTTGCAGGACTCACTCAGAATACTTGCGATATGCAGGACTACAAACACGTGACTGCAATGGCTGACTATGCACTACGATTGAAGGAACAATTAGCGGAAGTTAACGAACACTCATTCAACACTTTCAGGATCCGGATAGGAATAAACGTTGGTCCTGTTGTTGCAGGAGTGATTGGAGTTAGAAAACCACAGTACGACATATGGGGAAATGCTGTGAACGTTGCTAGTAGGATGGACAGTACGTGCCTCTTAGATAAAATACAAGTGAGTTGAATGAACAAAATGATTTTTCATGCAATATTTCGAATTTGTCTTGAGGTGGGTTGGACAAAACAGAATAGTTCTTTGAAAAGGGATGTAAGACAGTCTGCGGAAATAGGAAAGACTTTTCATCATCATATTTTCTGAAAATGGCACATGTACTGTAAGTAATTAAATTGAAATTCTTGACGCCATATTATTTTTAAATCGGCTAGGACACGCTTAAACTTGTTTCGTGATATTCGGAATGAGAGATCCATTTTAATTAGCTGTATAAGAATAATTAAAAATTAGCACTGAAGTTGAGGAAAGGAAAGTGTACATGTTCACACTCGTATCAGTCTGAGCCGAATGGTTAACAGAGCACAGTTCAAAAATATCCAAAATTCAAACTAGAAAATAGGACAAGCAGAAAAATGGACGAAATTATCTGATGGGGTAATAACCCACGGTCTATGCTTATCTGAAAAAAATTTAAGCAACAAATCTTAATGTCTTGTACCTCATTCATTGGTTTTTAATCGGTATACCGTAACGAAATTTCGAAAAACGAGAGATCCCTAACTTTGTTCTGTATGCTCCAGATGATGAATATTAATTAGTAGTAATTTTTAAATAAATATATTCACGATAAAGTGAAAACACTTATAATCCATTGCTTTAGGTTGTACTGATTTTTCTAATTTCGGGTGCATGTCGTTAAGAAAGAGTGGGGACATGAAGAAAACCCTATTGATTTCCCTTTCAAACAATACGAGGGTCCCATAAAATTACTAAAATATTTCAAAAATCAGCTGTCTATTCCAAGTTGCCGAATGTTGAAGAATATGCGGAACACTACCTCTGCAGAAGTTGTGCCACTGTATTTGTAATTCAGAAGGTAGCATAATAATAATGAATAAATATGGTGTTTGCAAATCCTTAAATAAAGCAGAAGGATTTATTAACCATTCAATGACAAACCATTATTTGTGAAATTTTTTTGTCTGATATAGGAACCTCATGATGCGAATCAAAGTGGCAATATAGTGATTATGAAGAAAAGGATATCTGAAGAAATAAAAATTGCCTATTCAATTAAAATTATAGTAGTTAATGCAAATTTCAACTGAAAATATGTTTTTAACATTTATTATTTTTCTGCCTAAGCAGGAAAGACCTTACTTTGGTGCGACCAAGGCAGGAATAGTAATACTGTACAAATTGAAATCTGCCAAATCAATGTTTGCTGTCAGTCTAATAAAAAGTTATTCAAATTGGCATTACTAGAACTACTAGATCCGAAAAGCTAGAACGGTCTAACTTTTGGGATTGGGACTCGTTCGACAGTTTGGCGACCGCAGTGGTTCACGCCACTCCGATCAGGCGTTAATGATACCTACTCTAATATTTAGTTGGGATAATATCATACCTTCATCAAACATAACTCCGAATCCGAATGCAGTAGTCGGTGAACACTCATCATATAGAATATATGCATGCATATAGGTACGTATCGTCATACACGTTCATTCATGATTTACACCTGATCCTTGAATTAAAGCTGCGAAGTGTTTTTTGATTTATGCAACAAAGTGAAATTTTAACCACAATGAGGATTTCATTTATAATCGTTTGCTCAAAAATTTGTCATCAAGCTACAGCTTTCTAATACTAGATTAAAGAATTGCAGAAATATATGAATAAGCTTTCTAGAATCTGCTAATTGTGGAAATAGGGTAAGAATAGTCTTTCGTATCGTCAGGAGTGCAAGGTGGGATAGCTTTTATTATTCAGGTTTTATTAGAATATAGCAAATTATCTACGCTGAAAAAATTTATGATTTTTCTCAGTATATTCTCCAATAAATTATAAAACCAGAACAGTTTTGAAAAGATGTTGAAAGGTCCTTTCGATAAGGATCATAAACTGCTACTTTCCATAGAAAACATGGGGGTTCAATTCTCAGCTGAGGGGATGAAATTCGACTCCAATTCATTATTGAGATTTGATATTTTATTGACAAATAAAAAAACAATCTGGATTGAACAAGTATCAATATTTTCCTGTTATTCATATACAGGGTGTTCTACAAGCTCTATGACAAACTTTGAAAGATGGAAGCTGTGCTTATTCTGAAAACTTTTTTCTATCAACATATATCTGATTCGTTTTGTTTAGAAGATATAAGCATCTGAAAAATTATATTTTCATGTTCAAATCTCAATAATGAAAGGAAATTTTGAGACTATAAAGTTGTTCAAAATGTCACCTTGATTTGAATGACATCGACGAACTGAAGATGCCGTTACTCGGTAAATCAGATTGGTTTAGTTTCGTATTTGGTTCTATCAAGTAAATGGTCGCATTCAGCGGACGAAGCGGCGGTAGCGGTAGGGAACATGTTGAACGTTCGCTGTCAAGCACTTTTCATTTTCTGTCAAGTTTGCAGAGAAAGAAAAATCATTCGTATCCTCAAGCACAAACAGAATCTTTTTTCTGCAAAATTTGAACGACTGTCGGTCTGGTACTTATACTTCAACTTTCAGCTCAGTTTCTGCTACCACGACATAGCACAAATTGAAAGCGCTTCCAAAAATGGCGACTGCTATATCCCCTTGAATAAAAATCTAAGGGATTTAGATTCGGCAAACGAGGAGGCCATTGTATTGGTCCTCCTTGATTTATCCATTTATTCGGGAAATGTTCATTCAGCCAACTGACTTATTCTATCTGGTGGTGTTCCATCAAATGCTTGTAAGTTCGAAACGAAAACGAATCGGACTTATGTTCATAAGAACAAAAATGTTTGAAAGTAGAACAGCTACCTTCTGTCAAAGTTTGTCATAGAGCTTGTAGAACATCCTGTATTTCGTGTATACCTCCGTAAGTAAATATCTGCTTTCTGGAGCGTTTTGGAAAAAGACAATGATTTCTTTTGATGTCAACGTTTTCAATTTCTTACTTTGGAAACCACCGAATTTTTTTTGAGTGAAACATTTTACGAAAATTAATTGATTTTATGTTTCAGCAATTTAATTTCCAATCCATGAATTTCTGATGAACTTTCATTTTACTAGATTTTGCACCGAATAAATTACATGAAGCAATTTTGACTTTTTGCACTATATCGAATGGTGTGCACAATTCATCTTCGCTGCTACTAGACGGTTCACAACAGTAACCTATTGTTCGTTATTAGGGATATATTTTCAAATGATTTTGGCAAATGCTAAAACTGGTAATAATCCGCAATACAATTACGAAACGTCAAAAAGTTATGGCTGCCCTTCGTTTCCGTGGTAACTACTAAGGGCTCTATCTTATTGGTTATTTGCAGTGCGATTCACTCTACAGACTTCACCGTATTGGCTGTTGAGCGTTCTTTCTGTTTACGGTAAATTAAATGGCTCACTTTTACGTTGCGCAGTGCTTAAATTAGGCAATTACATAGTTGTTGTTCGTCACTTAACATTCGTACATCTATTGGCAGATGCATTCATACATCTAAAGCTCGATAAAACGAGGAATTTTGATTGTCCTATCAAAAAAATCCTTCCATTTGAAATTTCAACTAATGTCGGTAGCTCTTATCAACTTGATGGTGCAATCAAAGTTTTATAAAACCCACCTTGAACCTTATCGCGGAGTCTCATGAGATTCCTCAAAGTTTCGGTCAACCACAGAGACTAAGGATTTGACTTCTTTATTGTTTATAAGGGCGCTTGCAAATCAAAAACGAACTGAACAGTTTCAGTGGAAACATGAAACATTTACCTTGACATATAGGTATATTGTATATATTTTGCTATCACAAATCGTCGGTACAATGCCAAAGTCACGAATGTGCTTTTCGCCTGTGTGCATTATGTCGCGATTATAGTCATGGTATCAATGACAGAATCGCGAAAGAGTTTGCTTATCCCTCTCTTCTACTTCTAGCCTTGAACCACAAAAAAATCTATGTTTATAGCACTGTCCTTAATTTTTAAAACACGTTTTTCTCGGAACATCAAAAAAGCACATTCGTGACTATGGCATTGGACCGACGATATCTTGTGCAGATCTCCACCAGCCAATATCTCCCCAAATCTACACTCTCTACGAATTATCTACTATCTCGGTTCAGATCTCAAGCAACCGAACCTACAATATAACGCATCATGGTCTGACTGGTCATCACTAATAGGCCAGTCAATAAAGCCTCTGAATCGCAAGTAATTAGCAACAGCGTAATTTTTTGATATGTTGTTGGGGACGGTAAAACATGAAGGTATAAAATTTTTCTACCCTCTGGGGGGAACGCTAGGGGTTAAAAGGGGTGAAAAAGGTTTTTTTTTTCATAACTTCGGGAAAAAAATTGTTCGTGGGTAGAAATTTTGGAGGATGGTGTAATAAATAATTATCAATCTTGTATAAAAATTTCCACCTTTTTTGTTCGGTGCAAATTTGTTATTAATGAAAAAATACCATTTTTGAAATAACACTGGTAAAAAAATTCTGACAAGATGGGAAAGTTAAATACAAAGTTGTTCATAATAGGATCATTCAGTTACTGAAGTTTCCACCTTTTTTGACCAGTGGAAAAGCTGAAAGCAGCCACGAGATTGTCTCGGAGCCTATCGAGACGTTCGGCGCGCGATCAGGGGATCGCGATGATGACTCAGGTACAAAAAATGGCATGGAGAACCCGAAAATGTTATGCTACGGCTACGTAAAAGTTTCGCTCGTGCAGGATTGAATACTCAGTCTCTGCGCCATTCCCAATCATTTGAAGGAATAAATATCGAATGGATCAATGTGATTCCGGGAATATTTCAGTTAATATACAAAAATACGTACTCATTTTTCTTTCAAGTATCAAATTAAGCGTATTGAATATTTGCGTTTTGTACGCATTTTTTTTCAGTGAGCTATATGAAAATATTCAAACACTGGATTCATCATACAAAAATTTCAAGAAATTATTACATATGAAAAAAACAACTTTTATTTCAGTTTTGACAAAGTATCAACAATTAACCAACTTCTTCGTTATTCGATATTCGCCTTTTTTTCCTCGTGGAAGGTCCAGGTGAACTGGAATCATCCAGCGGTCCGTCATTCTGAGGTTCTTCAAGGGTTGTTTCCTCATCTGGTTCTGCCTCGATGTCTTCAGAATCAAGAAACTCATCTTGCGGTTCACCAAATTGATCATTTTCGGCATTGAAGATGCTTTTTTGAACTGATTCTATCTCAATATCATCCTCTATTTCATCAATTTCAATAAGCTTGGCGTTTGTACACGTTTGTCCATGACAAGAGTAGCAAATTTCGGAGCATTTTAGTCCATCTTTTCTACAGCCGCATAATCGCCCGCATCCTTTTTCGCATTTGCAGGATACCAGTTTCAGCAGTTCGTCTGGCGCAGGCTCCAGTGTTGTCAATATCGGACAACCCATTAGGATCTCGTTTCCAGCCCCATAATGTAGTTGGTACGTTTCGCCCTATAAAGGATTAATAACGTTAAAACAGATATTGTTAACTAGCAGTCAAAGAAAAATGAAAAAAATTTTTTAGGTTATGAGATTCATTTAGATCGCAACTCACCCATCCACTGCTGGACCTGATGGTGAACGCGATACGAATGTTGTGGTGCGGCTGCTTTGGTAGGTGGTAATCCAGCAATGTTGAATTTGCTCTTTGTTATAGAACGTGCTAATCCTTCGTACCGTAGGTCGTCCAAGTATTTGAGCGATTTCCCTTCATACATTCTAGCCATGATTTTTTTCTCCAGCATCGGCAATGATGACTGGGTCTGCGTTGGCAATCTTGAAGCAGTCGAGGGCTGGACGGATGTCTTCATGTTTGGCAACAAGGGAGGTCAATCCTTTTTTTCCTCGATTGAAAACAGATGAGGTTGTATCACATCCAGTAAACGCGTGGCACGTCAGAATGTACGGTCTTAAAGTTTTGTCTTTCAGACTGTCACTGGAATATACATATTTCGAGGACTTTCCCTTTCCGGGCTTCATAAAGTAGACATTGCGTTTCATTTCTTCCGCGCCAGTTAATACAACGAGCAAGTCGACTACAATGACGACTTTCTCGTAGACTGAAGATAGATTCAGAGAAGTTGCAACGATCAATGTATCAGCATCTTCGTTGCTCTGTATAGCATTGTATCCAGCATGTTGCAGTTTTGACATCAACAAAGTTATTAATCTGGCCTTGTTCTTGTCGTTTGATAGAAACTTCTGTTGGCTTGTTGTTGATGGCATGGATTCGTCTATAAACACATCAACTGAGAGAGTTTTCATTGAACGTAGACGCTCTGCAGTTTTCGTACCCTGGCTGTGACGTCTTCTGGATACCCGTCAAAAACAACGGTGACACGATCGCCATAATGTTTCCGAATATAGTTGATGTATGTTTTGCAAATTTCACCGTACACGTCGACACTCCGCCATATAACTTTATGTAGCAAGTGTCCACCATCGATATCATATTGTACATCCCCGGAAGTCACATTGTCGTCAGTTGGAATGAACAGATCATAAAGAACAGATTTTTTGCTTTTTCGCATGCCACTTTCATCGAAAAGAGATAGAGGGTAAGGAGCGAGCTCATAAGCGAAGAAACCCCGAAGTTGCTGCTGAGATTCCTTGGTAAAAGAAATCCGTTGGAACCTTGGTCCTCGATATTCAAAATTTCAAATGCTTTGGAAAAATCGGGTATCGTAAAAAATATAAGTTTACAATATGACTAGTGATAACAAATCTTGGGACAACATACAAAGGCGGTATGAGTATTCAGTAGCATATTATGTTCGGGTTCTCCATGCCATTTCTGAGTCTTCATTGCGATCCCTGATCGCGCGCCGAACGCCTCGATAGACTCCGAGGCAATCTCGTGGCTGCTTTCAGCTTTTCCACTGGTCAAAAAAAAGGTGGAAACTTCAGTACCTGAATGATCCTATTATAAACAACTTTGTATTAACTTTCCCACCTTGTCAGAATTTTTTTACCAGTGTTATTTCAAAAATTGTACTTTTTCATTAATAAAAAATTTTGCATCGAACAAAAAAGGTGGAAATTTTTATACAAGATTGATAATTATTTATTACACCATCCTCCAAAATTTCTACCCACGCACAATTTTTTTCCCGAAGTTATGAACAAAAAACCTTTTTCACCCCTTTTGGCCCCTAGCGTTCCCCCAGAGGGTAGAAAAATTTTATACCTTCATGTTTTACTGTCCCCAACAACATATCAAAAAATTACGTTGTTGCTAATTACTTGCGATTCAGAAGCTTTAATGACTGGCCTATAAATGACGACCACTGAGGACCTGACAGGTGCCTTATTAGTTATTGGCATGATGTTAAAGTCACACACTAGGAAGTAACTTAGGTGGGCTCATCATTTCACTATTTCCAAAATAACTATTATCTAAAAAGAATTTATCTCCAAAATATCACTATTCACATCCCCTAAGCACTCTGTCACATAGAGATTAATTTAAAACAATAACGTTATTCAACGTGCAGAAGTTTTTTCTGCCCGGATTTGGAATAGTGTTACTTTTCAAACGTGAGAATGCGTTAAGAAAGTAATACTTTCCAAACGCTAGTAGGAAAAAAGATTAAAATTTGGTGTAGAATATTGCTCCTAATCTAATGACAAGCGAATGGAAAAAATTTCCAGCCCTCGGAAAATTTCAATCATCAATGCGAGCTCACCATCAGATATATCACCCAACAATAATATAATTTCGCCTCAATTCATGCTGCGCGACCACAATTGCATTAGTTTATATGCGAATATGCAGTATATGCAAACAAAGGGGATATTCTAGGCATCTAGGCTGAAGATTCAAGTGTTCGCAGAAAATACCATTTTTTTCGTACACACACAAAATTTTTTCCTTAGATTGTAACCCCTCTCGAATATCTATTAGGTCCCGTTTATCAATTGAAGAGTGGAAATTCAAAAGGGTCTAAGTGCCAAAAAATTCGAACTGAGATATTACATAAAACATGTCTAGAACTTATGAAAAAAGTTTGAAAAAAAATTTAAAACTGTTATTCGGTACAAAATACAGAATGAAATAAAACTACATATACAGGGTGTACCGATCTAAAATATTCTTGGAGCCTGACCACTTTCAGTTGTAAAGGGAGAAAAAAAAATTTCAAAAATTTTTTTTTCTGTTTTTTTGTTTTCGAATTTGATAGAGTCTGCAATTCTAAATACATTCGTACTCAAATCGTTGCATTCGTCAAAATACTTTTCAAAATATCGAGAAAAAACTTAAGAAAAAAGGGAGATGAGAGTATTCGGTGTTATGTTTGTTATTCCTAACCTAGATATCGTAGGCACAAACCGTTTTCACGTTTTTGAAGGCGAAGACTGTGGAAATATTGTACATTTACAAAATTTTGAATAACCCGTCACAGGGTGTTTCGAATGTTGGTTCAAAAATAGGGAACAAGATTAGCTCATAACTTTCATTTTTCAAATTAGAACCCTATTTTTTTATGATTGCGTTGGATTCTGCGAAGAAAAAATGATGATAATGTTCTAATTGCAGAAATATTCACTAGAACATGCCACCTGCAACAGGAGCATAAAGTGAGTCTGCTGATTTCGTATTGAATTTGCTCTTGTTCAAGTGGATATTTTTATAATCTGTATGTTGCAAACCAACCACTCTGCATATTTTTTTTTCTGTTTTGACACTCTCGGTCCTTTTTTGCCGCCTTTTCACTGCAATATTATCGGCTTGTGTGTCCATTTTGTATACTTACAATATTGATAATTTGGCACTTAGACCCTTTTAACGTGAAACAGATGATGGCACTTAGAACATGCGCAGTTTTTTCCATCAGAAATGATGAATGCCGGAAGCGGATAGCACATTGACCGTTCCGTAGGCTATTGGCCTTGGCACATAGACCCCATAACAAATGAAATCTAAAATTTCGTGAAAGTGGCACTTAGACCCTTTTGAATTTCCACTCTTCAATTGTATTTCATTCTTGCCATGCCTTTTTGCATTGCGATATTTTTATATCGATACTTTGTATATACAGGGTGTTTCATTGGTAAATGAACATACGATAACCTGAGATAGAGCTACCCTAGGCGCGTCCAAAAAACCAATATAAGATAGTTCTAATCAATTTCGTAACCGAGATACAGGTTGGTCCATGTATTCACCAAAAACTTCAATATCTCATAACTTTTGAACCAACCGGTCTATTCAGTTGATACTTGGTACGTATGACAAACTGCCAAAGTTCGATCGATTAACATTCAAATTATCAAAAAATTCCAGGTCCGTATTTGAAAAATTTTGGACTTCTTCCAATCTGAGATTCAACACCCTGATGTATATTAAAATTTGGAATTTGTTTGAGATACTTGAGAAGAGCGGAAAAATTTCTATTGGGTTTAATAGATTTCATTGTCCCGCACCGTATGTTCATTTACCAATGAAACACCCCGTAGATTCTACCTTTATCCTCACAAAATACACATTGAATTCAATTCATGATTTTTTCCAGGTCACCAAAGAAGTTTACCAGATTTTGAATGCGAAGGGTTATCCTATGTCCTGCAGGGGAACGATAGAGGTGAAAGGGAAAGGTTCCATGGAAACATTCTTTCTGGAGGGAAAATGCCAAAAGCCAGAAATCAATATTGTTACGAACCCATTAGCTTCCATTCCGGCTGAAACCAAGAATGGACTGAATCTTCATGGGACCGAAAAAAGTGTTCTGGGAACCATCAAAGAAAGAAATTGAAAGAGAGAATTTCAATTGAAAAATATTTTTTGATAAATGTCAGTGAAGTTGGGAGTTATCAATTAAGGAAATGATCCATGTTCCAGAGAAAACTGACCAACCACAACTCTTTCATTTCATTTTCTACTTGCTTTTGGCGAATATATAGAAACAAGGGCGTTCGAAATGGAACGCTCGAGATCAAGAGATATTTTTGCTACTTTCGAAACCAAACGAATAGGTTTTATACTCTCCTTGGTTTCTCGTCTTTTGAAGACCTTGAATGATGCGACCATTTTCATATAAACAATTACATTGAGTTTTCTTTCCGATTCATCAGATCGATTGGCACTACATGAGGCAAAAGAGCTCCTCTATACAGTTCCTTCAACCTTTGCCACAAATTAAATGTACTTATTTCCACATTTATTTTTTCAATGCTCTCTCTACTAGGAGTAAGAAACTCTATGTACCTACTACGGAAAATTAATCAATTAACTCGATATTAACATTCTTTCAGCCCTAAATAACTCCCCCTTACTGTATATGAGAGTCGTCTAGCATTGATACAGAATTTCATGAAATATAAGGCGATTTCGATTGACGTTGGTTCTTGGTTGGTTCATGGATTGGTCCGTCATTTTGAACCAACCGCATTCGAATGACAAATTGTTGGCGTTATGAATCAGCTGTTTCACCGATACTTGAGGCGATTTCGATTGACGTTGGTTCTTGGTTGGTTCATAGATTGGTCCGTCAGTTTTGGACCAACCGCATTCGAATGACATATTGGTAACGTCTCGAATCAGCTGTTTCGCCGAAATTTGAACGTATTCGAAAGCGCGGTTGGTTTGACGTTGTCATTTATGAACCGAGCGGTCAACCGTTAACCAACCAAAACAGCCATTCGAAATCGCCTTTTATTCTTACTCGAAAGCACGGTTCGTTCTCCGGTAAATAGTTCTATGGTTCTATCTCTTTCTATCCTTTCTGTGAATTGTCAATTTTTACTTGACATCCGTTCACCCAACCTGCTGTTTCATTCATACAGAATTCAAATGAGTCGGAAATATTCATGAACCGAGCGGGCAACCGTTAGCCAACCAAAATGTCATTCCAAATCGCTATAGTCAATGCTTCTGATTGGCTCCCTTTTATTTTACTGTGATAATATTTATTACATTTTCGAGAGGGTTGACGAGGATGTACCTAATTTAATATAAGTTGAAAAGTTTTTTATATTTGCTGAAAGCTACTATTTCTGACGTTGTGTAGATAGTGTTCATACTACTGAGGTTATTTTATTGTGAATAAGATGATATTTTCTATAAAATTCTCTGAAGTTAACAGTCTTTCATTTATGATCTGAATTATCCATTCCATTGGTTGTGTAGATGTATTTTCACCAATGTCCGAAATAATACCTGAAGGGTGGTTATTTCATATCGATGAAAAACTACTACTTTTATACAAGAAGAATGGTAAATGTGGATAATTTCGGAATCCGGTAGTTCTGCCACTGCCTTTATAGAGCAGTATTCCCGATAATTGCTGCAATTCTTTAGTCTGATTCCGGGAATTGCAGAATTGCAGGTCCACCACCGGTTATCAAGGAATAATTAATAAATTGTGCCTTTTCAGTTTCAAAATCTCAATTGAATGTCAACTCTGGAAGCCTCGGAAAAATTTCACATAAATATATATATATATATATATATATATATATATATATATATATAATTTACATAATATGGCCCCATACTAATTAGATACATTGTTTATCTGTTTACGATTGATTCCATATATTACTATGTTGTATTTTGCAGACTAAGCAGTGAACACCTGCAGTCAATACGCAGGAAGAATGAGATAAGAAATATTATAAATATCTGTGAATGACATTTGCTAGTCAGTTAATTAATCGATCTAGTAGCTCTACCAAGTTTTAACGTTGTATTGTATTGAATAAAGTAAAGTAGTTTTTTTTTTAAAAACGAAGTCTTCCTCCCGAAAAACATAATTGGCGACGAGGATGGGATTGTGCCGGTTTTGTTAAATTCTGTGAGTTCCTGAAGAAGAAGAGGTCCATCCAGTCTACAACACCGTCGGTTTCAACCGTTCAGCACAAGAAGAACTAGGTGAAGAAGACAGGAGCCCGATCACCCGAGTAGCGCCCCGTGACGGTTTCATTTCAACAAGACAACGTGGTGAGCAATCCTTTAATTACTCCCAGTTTACCTAATCTGGCCCAAAATTAGTCAACCTTTTTCCCCAAGTTTTGAGCGTAAAACTTGTATAAAGTTTTTTCTAGGTTTCTTATTTCAAAAACCGATTTATAAAGTTTTTCCCTAGGTTTCTTATTTCAAAAACCGATTACAATAGTTTTTCCTAGGTTTCTTAAGAAAAAACCGACAACTTGATTGAAATAATAATTGATATAATTGATAATTGATACGATTACATAATAATTGATATAATTGATATAACTGATATAATTGAAATATTAAAATAATGCAATATTACGTCGATTAAACAATTTAGAGGTCGTAAGAATAAAACAAAGAAAATGGCAGTAGATTTATCACTAGCTGAAAAGTTTGGTATGCTGTTACCCAAATTTTCTGGTGTTGAGAACGAGTTGCATTCGTTCATAAAAAGTGTTGATGATTATTTAGCGATGTTCGTAAACGAAAATATTATGGTGAAAAATTATTGCTTCGCAGTGGTCAAATCAAAACTCATAGATAGAGCCCTAGCAGAAGTAGCAACGTCTGACATTCCGAATAATTGGGATGTTCTCAAAAATTTCTTGTATACAAATTTGGTGATCAAATTAACCTTGATGTTTTGATACACCAATTGCAATTCTTAAACAAAAAGCCCAATGAGGATATAATACTATTTATAGACCGAATAATTTCTTTGAAAATAAGAATAAATTATAGGATAGATGCAGATAGAATGCCAGATCCAGAAAAAGCAATTTATAAGAATAATATTTTAAAATTTGTAAAACTGTTCTAATATCGAACGCGCCTATGGAGCTTAGAACCTATTTAATAACAAATAATGAATTTTCTTTTGATGACACAGTAAATGCAACGAAAGACTATATGTGCAATCTAGCCCAATATGATTTACTTGATAAGAGTAGAAAAAATAAAAATTTTGCTCAGAATCATTCGAAAAATGTTCCAAGAAACTTTAATTATACTTCACAAAATAGATCAAATCACGCATTTAATAATTATGGCGAAGTACCTAGATTTCCTTCGCAGCCAGTTCAATTTACTCAGAGAAATACTAATTACCAATACCCGAATCATAATAATAATTTTAAACCTAATCATTCAAGTAATGTTTTTAAACCAAATTCGAATCAAAGAATTACTACCCCTCCAGAGAAGATGTCGATACAGACAAGAAATTATCCCAAGAAACGTTCAAATTACTCAACGCAATATAATCCAAATCCTCAACGTAACTTTTATAATAATAATTATCAGAACGGAAATCAACATAATAATCCCAATTTTTACTTTGAAGAATTAACGCATTTAGATACGAGGAAACAAAGAAATGAAAATCAATTTGATTATTGTAAACCTTCAACATCAAGAAACCACGACAATAATAGTCGAAATTTTCGCGAAGTTACCCAAGAAGACGAATTGACTTAAATTATAATATTAATCATTCTAATCAATTGCCTTTATTGAATTCAAATATCCAAAATGTAAACTTTTAGTAGATAGTGGCTGTTCAGTATGTTTGATAGATCCGAAATTTGCTTATGAAAATTTCTATGATAATATTTTTCAAGAAGAAACAACATTAACTGCATGTATGAAGCAGGATACTTCAAAGGAAAAAAGTATTACTTCCTTTATTTTCAGAATTTCGTTATGAATGATAGTCACCCTTTTGTACTTTATAAAATTTCATAATAATTACGATGGCATTATAGGAGCCGATTTTCTTAATAAATAATGGTTTGACATTCGATTTTAAAAATCAAGTATTGATGAATAAATATTGTAGAATTCCATTCAAATATGGAGAAATTTCGATTGAAAATAATTGTTTAATGCAAAAAGTATCACAACTTGAACGAGAAAATATGAGCTTTTCAAAACTTTGCAAATAATTTGCAGGAAATTGATAAAATCGATAAAGCAAATGAAGATTTGAAAACTGAAACGAACAATTGAAATCTAAACTTTTCATGATCGAGATGTCTAATAAAGAACTTCAAAAAATGATTGAATTGAACTCTAAAGCAAGTTATGAAATGGAAAAGGAAATTTCAAATTTGAAAAAATCAATGAACGTAATGAATAAGGAAAAACCAAGTTCACAGAAATCCTATTTCAGGATGAATAAAACAGATATTAAGAATAAGCAAGTAAAATCAGAATCTGATAGGTTGAATGATGAAAATACGATTATAAATAAAGACTTCGCATATTTTAATGACATTACGTATGAAAACTTTACGAAACTATATGAAACAAACAATATTCCCGATTGTCATAATATTGAAGAAAAACAAGGTAATTTATTTAAAGCCCTAATAAATATTCGTTAGCCCATTGCGTATCAGAAGATTTTCACATGAGTAGAGGCATTGCCCGAGATTTTAAGAGAAAATTTGGAAATATAGATGAATTAAAATCGCAAAATAAAAAAAGTAGGAGAAGTAGCTATTATTCAAAATAAAAACCGTGTTATTTATTATTTGATAACCAAGAAATCCTATTATGATAAACCTACATACGAAAATGTATTTAATTCCCTTTTAATATTTAAGAAAACTTATGGAGTCAAGAAATGAAACTCATTTAGCTTTACCGCGTATAGCGTGCGGATTAGATGAATTAAAATGGCCTATTATTTTGAATATGATAAAGTATATTTTTGCAAGATGCAAAGTGAAAATAATTATTTATTATTTATCGCCACTGCATACTGAAGTAAATAAAGAATTTATAGATTTTAATGGGATACTGCCGGTCTTCTTAAAAGTGAACGAAAAAACATAATTGTCGACGAGGTAATAATATAATCATAATGAAATTGATGATATTGTTTATGATGAAATGAATGAAGAATTTATAGATTTTAATGCAATCGAAGATAATGAATCAATTTTTAATAATGTAACAGACGACGAATTAGATGAATGTTTAAATCTTTTAACTGAGCCTAATGCAGAATTGCCCGTTTTAAATGATGAAGATTTAACTGAATTACAATCAGGAAACATAATTGTCCATAGCGATATAACAGTTCACAGTAATACTGAAAATCCAATCTTAGAACTCCCTTACACTGAAAGAAGTATTAATGCTTTTCCATTACAAATCATTTTGAAGATAGGTCCAAGTTATAATGTGACGAAAGTGAAACTGTTCGGAGATAAACTACGTTTTAGAGTCTCCATTAATTCGATTGATAGAGATATTTTCCGATTTATTAAAGAATACGTTCAACTCAAAAATCATATACTTTATATTTTGCCTCTGAAGAATTAGAAAAACCCTTTATACGAATTTACAAAATAATTTCAATTATAAAACTCTACAATTTAAAATTTCTAGAATATTCGTGGAAGATGTCGAAGATAAAGAGGAACAATTACTACGCATTCAGCAATATCATGAAACCAAAACTATTCATCGCGGATTAAGAGAAAACTTAACAAGTTTGAGACGTAAATATTATTGGCCGAATATGAATAAAGACGTACAGAATTATATTAACTCGTGTGAGATATGCCAGAAAAATAAATATGAAAGAACACCTATTGAATTACAATTCAAGCCTAATCCTATTGGTTCGAAACCATTTACTCACATCTATTGTGATACAATTCGTTTTAATCAAAATTATTGTCTTAGCATTGTAGACTCATTTTCGAGACTAGGACAATGTTACCCGCTCTTACAGAAAACAGGTACAGAGATTATTGACAAATTGCTAATTTATTTCAGTCATCACGGTGTTCCAATCAAAATAACATGCGACAATGGATTAGAATTTAAAAACAGTGTCGTACAAGATTTCTGTAAAACTCATAAAATAGAAATTCACTATATAACTAATTATAATCCGAATTCAAATGCATTAGTAGAACGTTTTCATTCGACCATAATCGAGCAATTAAGAACCATTGGAACAACTAACACATTTCAAAATAGAATTTCTCAGGCCCTATTGAGCTATAATAACTCAAATCACTCGAGTCTAGATATGACTCCAATGCAAATAATCAAAGCGGATTTAAACTATTCTCTTCCAATTGAAATAAGTCATAATGAAAGAGTAGAAAATTATATTCAAAATTATCGAGAAAACTTGAATGAAATATCAAAACACTTAGAGTCAAAGAATCTGAAAAATGTAAACCGTTTAGAAAAAATTAATGAAAAACGTAAAGCTGAGAAAGATCACCCCTTAAATAAAAATCCTACTTATATCAAAACTCCCATTACTAGGAAACTCGACCCAGTGTATAAAGAGATAGTGCTCGCGAAATAGATTCTCACAGAATAAAGGATTGTAAGAATAAACACATTTATCATAAGAAAATCGTGAAAACAGAGGAAGAAATAATATCATTTTGTTTCAGATTCAAGATGAAACACTTCGTTTTCCTTCTTATAATACTAAAGATAATTATAATAACCAGTATTAAAATTACTCCCTTGGAAAATAATATACTCCCCATTTTACTTGGAAAAGCGTATATAACAAAGAAAAATATACAAATGATTTATCATATTGATTTGAAACAAGTCGAGGATCTTATTTTAAAGTATCAGAAAGAAATTGATATTTTGAAAAATGAAGAATTAATGGGATTTACACAAACGCCGCATTATGAATATTTAAAACATTCGAATACAATTAATATTAGAACTTTAGAAGAACTTGTTAATGGAAAAATGAGAGTTAAAAGAGGACTTATTAATATTGGAGGTAAATTTCAAAGATTTTATTTGGAACCTTAGATTCAGACGACGAAGAACTTTATAAAAAATTATTTTGAAAGTATAGCAAGAAACGAGGACACACTTATGAGGAATCAAAGACAGATTGCTACTGTAATTAACGATTTGAAAAATAAGTATATTGATAAATTTCGACAATTTGCAGATAATTATAAATTATTACGAACAATACCGCAATTGAGACACATTGAACACATGCATCTTCTCACATTTGAAATTAAGGATATTAAAAGTATATTAGATGAAATCCAATCAGCAGTGAGCTTTGCTAGATTACATATTTTACATGAATCTATTTTGCCATTTACGAAATTCGAAGAATGAATTAAAAATGACACTATTATTCCATTGCATCATTTAAAAGATTATTATCAGTTATGTCATACAAAAGTAATGTTTAAAGAGAAAGTTTTATTATTTCTTATATCAATTCCGACCGTTTATGAAGAAAATTTTAACCTATACAAGTTTTACTATATCCCCCAGAAGAACTTAACCCTTCCTTATACCAATCCTTATATGCTCACTCAACAAGAAGAATTGAAATGGTCAACCAGTGAATGTCATGCAGTCGAAGAAGATTTCCTTTGCGATCAAGACTCCTTAACAAAACCTCCAGAATGTATGAATACCGTATTGAAGACACATTTAGAAAATTGTCCCAGGAAAAAAGTTATTCCTATATCAAATTTGAAAACTTTGGAAGATGGAAGCATCCTTTCAATTTATAATATGAAAATTCAAGAAAAATGTCCTCAGCAAACCAAATATTACTTCACTTCACCGATGGCGATAATCCAATCGAAATGTATCATAAGTAACTTCAAAAAGAAATATTCCCAACTTCGATTAGAAATGAAGAAAAATACATAATTCTACCAAGACGGCGATAATCCCACGAAACCAATCCCAAGAAGAGGAAAAAAGAAGAATTCCAGGAAGAAGATATTCCAGATGTCAAATTAGAAGATCTACGAAGATGGAAACCCAATCCAACATCAACATTTATGATTATTTTAGCAATATTTATGTTTTTAATTATTTTAATACTTTTTATTTGAATATTTGAAAATATGTAAAGCTACACCTAATCAAGGTGATACCTTTATCCAAAGGGGGGAGGAATTACATAATATGGCCCCATACTAATTAGATACATTGTTTATCTGTTTACGATTGATTCCATATATTACTATGTTGTATTTTGCAGACTAAGCAGTGAACACCTGCAGTCAATATGTGGTAAACCATGGGAATTATTGAACTTTCAGTTCACATAGCTGAAAAGGAGCAAATACAATGTTGCTCACGGGATTTTCAGAGAGCTGATATCCGATCCTCAATGACTTAGACGTCTGGAGATAAACGAATAATTTCCTGTCGGAGTCTCTGAAATGAAATATCTCCAGACGTTTTATCGGTTATTGTAAATATTCGTATGACCTGGGCTCTACTTTGGGACCTCAGCAGAAAAATCGTGAGAAGGAAAATCTCTGCTGAATCGCAAAATTGAGTATTTAATCATTGTCAAGACACGCCTAATTTGGAGAGAGGAGAGGAAATTTTTTTGATACCTGATTGGTACTACTCAAAAAGGTTAGGTGAGGGGGAACCACCCACCAGAGGTGGAAGGACATTAGTTTCCAAGGGGAGAAGTCAGTAGACCTGGGGACGACGGTTCCGTGAGGTTTTTCAGGTTGCTCCGCGGAAGATCGGAAAAGTGCATCTAGGGACTCCGGTCGCGAAAGATATCCTTAGATTACTCGGAAGACGTCGGGAATCGGTAAAGTTCAAGTTTTGATACTTGGGGAATATTAGGTCGTTTCGAAGGGTGAAACGGTTTGAGTAGGTACGTTAAGGGAATAAGGTACAGGTTTATTTCGGAGTTGACGGAATAGGTAGCTTCGAGAAAGGGAGACCGAAGTAGTAGTTGTTTGAAAAAAGGGAATCTTACGTTTTATTCAGTTAGGATATTCGAGTTGGAAACGCGATCGGGAATTAGGTTAAAGTTTCGCAAAGACGGGAGTGAACATTTTGCGAGTGATTTATTTCAGGAACCTTGGATTATATACCAGCGCGGGAGATAAAAAGGTCAGAATTTTCTAATTTTATTTGATGAGAATAGTCGAGTCCAAAAGTCTTGCCATCTTTCCATCTCCTATCAGCTCACTGTGTAATTTTTTAGTAATATGTTATGTTGAAATCTGGGTAATTAAGTACTTTAGAGTATAGGAAATCTTATAGTTTTTTTTTTAAATTTTACTTATCTAGTCTGAGGTGCAGACATAGGAATTAAATTGATACTTCAGTAAATTTTTGTAGGTATTTTGGGGAAAATAGATATCTTTGTTATGTTACTTCAGTGGTTTTAATTATTCCTAATACTCAGAATTCTCTCTAAGAAGAAAAATAACACCAAGACCTTCTCGATTCTGCAGAAGGCCGGACCCACCCTCTCTTCGAAGTGGAGAGAGTCTAAATTTTGTTGTTAGGTTGACAATGAAGCCGCTCTCATTCGTCAACCCTCTTAACATCTAGACACTCCCTTATGAACAAAGTCACTTTTTCACAAAAAGGACTAATGATCATATAGGGGTGCGTAGTACAACTGGTGACAGCGGTGGGATTGTGTTTATTTTTCTTTAAGGGAGAGTTTTAGTTTTGGAATTTTGAAACTTTTTTTTCGAGAAAAAATTTTTTTTTTTTTTTGGAAGAAATTTATTTTTTTTTGGGGGTTCTTTTTTTTATGATCGAAGATTTTCAAGAAATTTGAAGATGTTTCATTTTATAAATAGGAAAGTGAAAAAATAGAGTTCAGGAAAAAGTATTGTTGTGAGGTGATAGGCAGTATAGAGTGCCAAGTTTGATTTTGAGGTGTGGGAGATTTTTGGACGAAGGACCATCGTTTTATGATTGAACGGAATATTTTATTCGAAATAAATTATATCTATTGGTGCTATTTTGGCAAATCGAATCTTATTGAGAGTAGAGGGGGATTGTGAATTTTGAGAAGTAGAAATAATTGCGGCGTTTAAGTGTTGAGAATAGATTAATTATCAGGATTAGATTTTTTTAAGTTTTCGAGAAAAAACAAACTAAAGCTAAGTAAAGCTTACGGTAAAGCTGAGTTCATTTGCAAGAAGTATTGATTTTCTCAAAATTCAATCCAGAGCGAAAAATAGTATACTTTCTCTTTCAGGACGCTAAAATATTTTTGGGGATTCGTATTGAAAATATTATTGAATTTTTTTCAGGACTATTTTTTTTTTTGTTTTGGAATAATTTTTTTTTCAGGACTATTTTTTCTGGGAATTATTTTTTTCAGGAACTGATTTTTTGGAACTATTTTTTTTTTGAAACTATTTTTTTCAGGAACCATTTTTTTTCAGGAACGTTTTTTGTTTTTCTTTCAGGAAATATTCTGTTCTTTTTGAGGTATATTTTTTCAGGCTTATTTGATTTGATTTTCTGTTGTTATTGAGTTTACAGGATTTAATTGGTATCTTATTCGTCAAAAATTCAAGAAATATATATCTGCGCGAATTTGATTAATTTGATTAGAGTTTCTGAGTCGTTATTTAGAGAATTGTCGAAGTGTTAAAAAGCAGGTCGTTTAATTGATTTTTTTTTTTGTCTGATATTTATTTTTTTAGTCGTATTTCCAAAAAATTTTCGTAACCATGGCACAAAATACGTTTGTATATCCGTTAGGAATGTTAGCGACTACACTTGACAGTTTCTCGGGAAAAGATGCAAATCGATATTTCGAAAATTTAGAATTACGGTCGAAATTAGATGGGTGGAGTGAGGATGACACACTCACTTTACTCAAATTAAAATTGATAGGGGATGCGTATAATTTTTATAAATCAGACCTTACGTTTAGCACTTTAACGTACAAAGATCTGAAAGCGAAATTTCTACAAAAATTCTCAGCGGTAAGGTTGCGGGGGAAATTCAATGGGATTTGAGCGTTGTTTTCAAAGGCAGGACGAGAGCGTTTCTTCGTTCTGCACGCGACTACGTACTCTAGGAGCGAGTTTATTGAGAATGAAGATCTTTCTGGAGCCACCCAGGAGGAGGAAGCTGGTAATCAGAAAAAAAAATCGGGACCTGATCCTAAACCAATTCAAAATAGGACTTAGGAAGGAGATTTTAAGAGAAACAGGAATACTTTTATTGAAAGAAGAAAATCTGGACCTAGAAAAAGCGGAAGAACTGGTGAAATTGCAGGAAATGAATATGAGAATGCTGCAAGGGAGGATGACGAATATGCGGATATTCGACAGTTGAGGTTGATCAGACTTGTCAACTGTGCGATAGACGAGGACATTCCGCTAAGGAATGTAGGATTGTCCGGCAGAGCAGAAGGAATACGGGACAAAACACTGTATCAAGGTGTTTTTCGTGTGGCCAGGGGGGCCACTTTGCCAAAGGATGTTGGAAACGACAAAATCCAAGACAGGGAATGCGAAGTGCATGCCACACTTGTGGAGAAGGGGGACATTGGGCCAAGGAATGTCCCCAGAACTCACACGGTCAAGGAAGACAGCGAGCAAGGAACGGCGAAAACAGGAACATCAAAGATGAGTCAAAAATGAACTCGAGAACTTGGAAGGATGAGCTCAGACCGGAAAAACCTCAGATGGATCAGGGGAAGAATTTAGACAATGACTGTGAAAGAAACGAGGCTGGTGCTACCGGGTTCAGTAATCTGATCGGTACCATTCGAAAACAGTCGGGACGACGAATATTTTAACAATCCAGAGTTCAAAGTCCTACTACTGTAGAGGGAAATTCAAAGTTTGTGAGGAGACAGAAGGAGGAAAGAACCGAAAGAACCGTCGGTCGGGCTTTTCAGGGAACAAATTCGTGTACGGGTTTAACGATGTGCCGAATATGTTACAATTGAGAGTGAACGGAAAACCGGCTATCTGTTGGTCGATTCAGGGGCGGCGGTGACAATGGTAAAGAGTGAGCTTGTCGAGGAACGAAAAATTAATAGAGGCGAATTCAGCGTACGTTTACGAGCGTGACAGGTCACAGTTTACATATCTTGGGCACGAGCGATATTTTCGTGGGGACCGATCGAGGAAAGATTGGGTACAAATTTTACCGCTGTCCTCTGCGATGACGTTACTCTAGGAAACGTCCAGGTGATCTTGGGCAGAGACTTCCTTCACGCTAATCAGGCACTAATTCATTATGATGGGGAACCCGCGTCATCGATGTGGGGACGGCCGTCATGATGTGGAAAGGACGGAAATTTCTGTTGCGGAATAAGAAGGATTTAGAAGAACAAACACTTGTGGATACCGAGTGTAGAGATAGATTCATAGGCATAATTCAATACGGGGAACGTAACAATGAATATTATGAAAGCAAGGTTTGTTCTCAGATTGAGAAATTTCGGAAAAAGGTATGTCTCGAGGGATATTGACAATCCCGGACACAAGGAGTTACCGAAGAACTAGGAATCGAAAAAACAAAGTTTCATCAGAGTCAGACGACGAGCTAGAGGAAGCAGGGAGGCTTCCTCCCGTAATTATCCCTTTACGACGTCCATCGTTAGAGAGAGACACGGAGGAAGAACCCCAGTGAGGATGAGGAAATTCCGTGGAGAAAAAGCGAAAAGCAGATAGTGATGAGATATCTAAAGTTGAATGTTTTAATGGGAAAACCGCCAGAGTCGATTTTAGAATCGGGGATAGGGTATGTTCGAGGAGAATGAGGCAAAATCACGGTGTACCAATGAGGTCTGGGATTGTCCTTGTAAGATTTCTAATAGGACGAGCCGGGTACAGTATGAAGTAGACGACGAGGAAAATGGAGAACTTGTATGGAAAATTCCTCAACGTCGATCTGGTAGATCATGGCGTCTACCAGAACGTAGGAGATACTCGTAAATTAAAGGTAAACGTTTTGGGTACGAGGAGATGAGTCCTTAGACGAGTCTTCAGGAGAATTGAATCGACTTCCTGCCGTTTCGTAGATTCCAGGGGCTTACTGACCCGGAGAGCCACCACCTGAAAAGGGTCCCTGTTCTGGGTAACGAACATGCACCGGTTAAGAGTTTTTTTTTTGTTTTTCTTCTTTCTTAGGGGTTCGTTTAATTATCTGCAAATTTATTTTCACCGCTGAAATTTGGAGAGCATTTTAAGCTCTACGTTTTGGGTACGAGGGGATGAGTCCTTAGATGAGTCCCTCAGGAGAATTGAATCGACTTCCTGCCCGTTTCGTAGATTCCAGGGGCTTACTGACCCGGAGAGCACACCACTGAAGAGGGTCCCTGTTCTGGGTAACGAACAAGCACCGGTTAAGGGTTTCTTTTTTTTTTTTTTTCGTTTCGTTTAATCATCTGTCAATTTAGTTTCACTATCGAAATTTTGAGAGCATTTGCGCTCTACGTTTTGGGTACGAGGGGATGAGTCTTTAGACGAGTCCCTCAGGAGAATTGAATCGACTTCCTGCCCGTTTCGTAGATTCCAGGGACTCACTGACGCGGAGAGTCCTTGTACGGAGATATGAACTTGCCTAGTAAAGTAAAGGTTTTTTTTTGATCAGGCAAATTCAATTTTGAATGATGGTTAGAAGAGAGAAGCATTGTGGTCGCTAAAGATAGCAGATGATGATTATGTATAGCTTTTCAATGGCGAGCACAAGGTTACTTTTCACCAGTGGTCGCACACTTGTGAGAGATTTTATTAGTTTTTTCTTTGGTATGAGAATGGAAATGTTAAGTACTGCAAGCTTACTTCTGCGAATACAGTAGGGTTTTGATTATGAAATGAGTTATTCAATGTTTTTGAAAAAAAAGTAATCATGAGTTGGTGGTATAGAAGTAAGAGTGTACTGCTTTATAATTTTAATATGGTATAGAAGTACGAGTGTACTGCTCTTATAATTTTAATTTTTTCGTGTTGTTCAATTTACCTGATTATGGTTATTGTACATTAGTTGATAGTTTCGTTATCGTTGATTAGTTCGAAGATAGAAGATGGATGCCTGCAGTCCAGAAGTATGGAGATGGGTCTGATTCTAGCTGCAGGGATAAACTTAATGAGATACATAAGTGTCGAAACGCTAATAGCATCTGATTTTGAATTAAAAACAATTATGTGATCGTGGTATTCATACGTGATGTCGCGAAATTTCGTACACGAGAGAGACCTTATAAAAGTGAACGATGTGACGAATAGTTTTTACTAATGGACAAGATGAATTGAATAGACTTGATCGGAATAGTTAAAGTAACTTAATTAAAACCGGGGGTGTAGTTAACTAAATATATGGACTTGGAAGCAGGGAAATGTCGGTCTGCGAACTTCTTTTCGAAGGCTAAGATGGAAAAACCCAATCGCAAGTAGGAGCATTGAGTATCACCCAGCTGCGTGGATATGGTTATGGAAATGATTTATTCTTTAATGAGTTGATCAATGGATTTTGTACCATGCTTAGAATGGTGAAATATGGACAAGGTGCAATACTATATGGGAATCACCTTCACTAGATGTAGAGCTAGCATCGAGGCTAATGGATCGACATCGAACCAACTAAGGGAGGATTGGAGAAAGAAACAGGGAATTACCAGAGTACCAGAAAAACACCGTACGCCTATGTGTATTCGAATTTGCGTACTCAAGTTTAACAGTCGTACCAAAATAGGGAAACGTAAACAGTGTCCTAGGTCACGAACCTGGTGCGAAGTCGGTATCAGCGCGACCTTAAGTACGTTTGGTAAATAAACACTACCTAGCGATGTTATCAAGTGCGCGTGCTAATTGCGATAGAAGAGTTCGACATCGGCACGTATCTCAAAAGGTTTTATATCCCGAAGCGAATGTCAGTTCCCGAAGAAGAAGCTTATCTTGGTAATGGAGATCTAAAGCTGGGGCGAGACACTATGTAGTGATTTCGCGAGTGATTTTTGAAATCGATCAGTGAACAGTAAAAGACTCCATTTAGGAGGAGTGGTGATAAATTTCTTTTTTTTTGGAATTCTTTAATGAACCCAACCTATATTTGTTTTGAAGCCAATGAGCTGATGTTTAGATTAGATTTATACTGCTTTAAACTAAGTTGAGTTAGTTATGTAGGTTCTTGAATTTCGTATTTTACGTAAACCATTTGAGAATGTTTCGTTTACATGCTGAACCTTTAGTGTTATTTTAGTTTAGATATGTTTGATTTTTGGTGGAGCATCGATAGGGATGTGAATGGGAGACGATTGGACTCTTGCGAACTATTATGAGGGAAAAGTTATGGCAACCGATGCCAAAATTTTTTTTAGGAGGGTGTATTGTGGTAAACCATGGGAATTATTGAACTTTCAGTTCACATAGCTGAAAAGGAGCAAATACAATGTTGCTCACGGGATTTTCAGAGAGCTGATATCCGATCCTCAATGACTTAGACGTCTGGAGATAAACGAATAATTTCCTGTCGGAGTCTCTGAAATGAAATATCCTCCAGACGTTTTATCGGTTATTGTAAATATTCGTATGACCTGGGCTCTACTTTGGGACCTCAGCAGAAAAATCGTGAGAAGGAAAATCTCTGCTGAATCGCAAATTGAGTATTTAATCATTGTCAAGACACGCCTAATTTGGAGAAGGAGAGGAAATTTTTTTGATACCTGATTGGTACTACTCAAAAAGGTTAGGTGAGGGGGAACCACCCACCAGAGGTGGAAGGACATTAGTTTCAAGGGGAGAAGTCAGTAGACCTGGGGACGACGGTTCCGTGAGGTTTTTCAGGTTGCTCCGCGGAAGATCGGAAAAGTGCATCTAGGGACTCGGTCGCGAAAGATATCCTTAGATTACTCGGAAGACGTCGGGAATCGGTAAAGTTCAAGTTTTGATACTTGGGGAATATTAGGTCGTTTCGAAGGGTGAAACGGTTTGAGTAGGTACGTTAAGGGAATAAGGTACAGGTTTATTTCGGAGTTGACGGAACTAGGTAGCTTCGAGAAAGGGAGACCGAAGTAGTAGTTGTTTGAAAAAAAGGGAATCTTACGTTTTATTCAGTTAGGATATTCGAGTTGGGAAACGCGATCGGGAATTAGGTTAAAGTTTCGCAAAGACGGGAGTGAACATTTTGCGAGTGATTTATTTCAGGAACCTTGGATTATATACCAGCGCGGGAGATAAAAAGGTCAGAATTTTCTAATTTTTATTTGATGAGAATAGTCGAGTCCAAAAGTCTTGCCATCTTTCCATCTCCTATCAGCTCACTGTGTAATTTTTTAGTAATATGTTATGTTGAAATCTGGGTAATTAAGTACTTTAGAGTATAGGAAATCTTATAGTTTTTTTTTTAAATTTTACTTATCTAGTCTGAGGTGCAGACATAGGAATTAAATTGATACTTCAGTAAATTTTTGTAGGTATTTTGGGGAAAATAGATATCTTTGTTATGTTACTTTCAGTGGTTTTAATTATTCCTAATACTCAGAATTCTCTCTAAGAAGAAAAAATAACACCAAGACCTTCTCGATTCTGCAGAAGGCCGGACCCACCCTCTCTTCGAAGTGGAGAGAGTCTAAATTTTGTTGTTAGGTTGACAATGAAGCCGCTCTCATTCGTCAACCCTCTTAAACATCTAGACACTCCCTTATGAACAAAGTCACTTTTTCACAAAA